>OY992876.1:129582227-129622227 GCA_963921405.1 Cepaea hortensis | reverse complement strand
CTCCTTCCTTGCCGACCTTCTTGATCTCAAAGTAAGGATTATCCAGCTCGTACGTGACAACACTGTTGTTACCGGAGTCACTGTCCTCCGCCACCACGGAGAGGACCGTTCTGCCAATCTCCAAGTCTTCACGGATAGTTTTCAGGTACTGGGTCAGCTGAAACCTGGGTGGGTTATCGTTCTCGTCTTTCAAGACAATCTCCAGCTAGAGGAGAAGACGATGGGTTACAAATCTGATGTGAGGAATTAGTATAAAACTGACGTGAGAGGGATTGGTATAAAACTGATGTGTGAGGGATTGGTATAAAACTGATGTGTGAAGATAGGTATACAACTAATGTGTGAGGGATTATTATAAAATTGATGTGAGAGGGATTAGTATAAAACTGATGTGTGCGGGATGGGTATAAAACCGATGTGTGAGGATAGGTATACAACTAATGTGAGAGGGATTAGTATAAAACTGGTGTGTGAGGATAGTTATACAACTATTGTGTGAAGGATTCGTATTAAACTGATGTGTGAGAGATTGGCATAAAATTGATGTGAGAGGGATTAGTATAAAACTGATGTGTGAGGATAGGCTTACAACAGATGCATGAGAGATTAGCATAAAACTGTATGCTGCGGAAATGTGGTTTCTGAGGAAAATGCAAAGAATACCATGGACAGATAGAAAAACCAATGACCAAGTACTACAGGAGACAAATGAAACTCATAAATTGATTAGAGAAATTAGACGTAGACAGTCAAAAATCTTTTGGACATGTTATGAGAAGAAATGGTTTGGAGAACTTGGTGACAACTGGCAAGATTGAAGGGAACAGACCAAGAGGAAGACCGAGAGGAAAATACCTGGATGGCTTGGCACATGGCATGGACGAGACAGGAACACTGAGCTGATCCCCGACTCTGGTGATTGAGTGAAATGGTGAGTCATGACCGCCCACGCTTTCCGGCATGGCACAAGATTGATTGATTGATTGATAGGTATACAATAGATGCATGAGGGATTATTATAAAACTAATGTGTGAGGGATTAGTATAAAACTGACATATGAAGGATTAATATAAACTGGTGTGTGAGGGATTGGTATAAAACTGATGTGTGAGGGATTGCTATAAAAGTGATGTGTGAGGGATAGATAAACAAATGATGTGTGAGGGATAGATATACAACTGATGTGTGAGGGATAGATATACAACTGATGTGTGAGGGATAGATAAACAACTGATATGTTTCTTCTGCCCTGAAGTCCCCAATGGAGCACAGGTTGTCAACCCATCAACACCAAGGACTCATATTTTATGTCATCTTCTGCAACTCCATGTCCTTCTTATATTATATATCTCTGTCTAAAATTCTTTTCTGTGTGTGTGTGTGTGTATTTTTTAAAATTTTCTATGTGTTCTTCCATGTGGCTTCTAGAGAAAGGACTGTGTGGGTAAAATGTAATCAGGTTTTCCAGTACACACCCAAACCAGCACCAGCGTCTTCTACTCACCTCTTGTTCCCTGGAACCTGTCTGATTCTCTCCCTAAGCTCCACATTATTAATCCTGTCATATCATGAGAGTCCCGTTATGCCCAGGCACCATTTATTGAATGTTTGTAGTTTATTAGTAACTGTTTCTGATCCATACACTAGTACAGATTTCATGTTTGTCTCAAATACTCCAGTTGCTTCCACAAATGTTCTAAGCTATGAAAACCCATTTTGCATTATGTGAATAACTCTATCTGTCCCCCCATCTTTATCTATACAAGTTAGTTGCATGTCCTTTACAGGACTTCACAATCAACCCCAGCACTTATAGTCTGTTTGTGATTTCCTAGACAATTTTGTGTTCAGTAGTTTACCATTGCTTTCTGAACCATCAAAGTCAAATTAAAGCAATCTGCTTCCTAATCGTTGACTTGGTTATGTTGGGGAATTATGAAACTGCGTTTCACTAACCCCTCTATTACCTAAAGAGGTGTATGATTCTACCCTCTAAGTGTCAATCACTTATGATTTAAATCTATATAATATCTATCTAAAAATCTATATTATATATCACTTATAAATGTTTCTGCCATGTTGTCATTTCCTGTCTGAAGAGAGGACAGGGCGGCAGTGAGGCCAAGATATAAAGCAGTAAGCTTTATGAAATAATATGATTATTACAAGGATGACGACAATACTAAATGGAACAGCAGCAATGTTTTTCAATGCCTCTATTCTCACTGAGACGACAGGCATTGGAAAGATCAGTGGGAGAAGTGGCAGAGGCATACAGAGAAATGGCGCTGGATGGACTGGGACATATGCATGGAAGCATATCTCCAGCAGAGTTGATCCAGAACATCATAGGAGCATGATATGGGGACAGACATGAATGTCAACATCAGCTGACAGGCTACATGATCATGATGATGATGAACAAGAAGAAGCTTACGGGAACTGTCTGGGTTAACTCTCCTGAGTCTGAAGTTTCAATCACCCGAATCTGGAAACGGAACTTGGGCGGCCGTTGAGTCTGCTGCACATCAAAATCCAACACCTGAAAACACAACATCCAAATTAAAATGAATTCATCTTTAACACCGTTCATATTGCTGGATAATGGTTCAACATAAATCTGACATGTTTTAAAATAGCGTTCTAAATCAATCAAACAGATTGTCACTAGTGGATTTTGTTAGCTGGTTGGTTATCTGGAAGATTAAGATGCACTGGCGTCTACTGGAGTCAGGCTGGTATAGAGACTGTCCTCCCAGGCTGGTGTAGAGACTGTCCTCCCAGGCTGGTACCCAAGTACCATCTCCACAAGGGACCATGCAGCAGAGTGCTCCTTCCCCTCTCCAAGCTCAGGCAGCAGCAGGGAGTGCAAGATGAGAAACCACATCTGCAGAGAAGTATATTTCCATGTCACCAGGACATGATTCAGCACAGCACAAATTGGCGGACTGGCAGCCGAGATTAGGCCTGGCTTGGTCATGCTCCCTCAACAGATTGTAGGCATTTCATTGTCAATGGACTCAAACCCTAGGCCCAGTGTGGTCTTAATACTTGATGGAGGTTGAATACAGAACTCGAAGGTTTTATTGACAGGGACAGATTGTCATGTCTGCCTGTTCAGTCCACAGATTAGTGTCAACTTGATTTTGTAACATGTCAGGATTAAGCTAGCTTTGTGACCTTACATAAACTCATTCTAGGAAAACATGAAATGGTTTCCACTTGCCTTTATGCTACAAATATTCTATTGTGAGTAGGTTTCTCATTTTTCCTTAAATTTTGCCAGATCAGTGATCAACTATGGCCTACTCTGCAATTACAAACTGTTAAGGGATTTTTAACATGGCAAAATGCAACAAGACCCCCTTTTATGTCATCACTATCTGAGAAGACTTAAGTATCTGACCCACAACTCAAGGATCAAGGACTGTAATATCCTTAGGGTCCACACGTTTTGACATCTTGAGGGAGACAAGACGGAACACACATGGGCATGTGCTGAAACATCAGTGTTGGATGACAAATCATCCCTGTTGGATTCATACCCATTGCCTCTTGAGCTAGAGTGGCCACTGTACCTCCAAGTTGCACCACTCCCTGTCTATATTTGACTGGTGGTATGTCTGACATACACCAGGTGATATTTCTGACATTACCAGTATCTCCTAAAGGTATGACCATATCGAAGACAAAGTGTGGCACTATCTTCCCTCTACAAACCTACGGGACACACCTCCCAACCAGGATGACATCATATCAAGGAAGCAGGTGGTGGGCTGAGTTTGTGTGCAGCTGACAGGTAGTTGGTGGTTAAGGTCTCAAGTATGTGACAGTAGATAAGAATCTCTTCACACAGACAATGACCATAGTCATCAAATGGGTCACTGCCAAGATATGAAAGCAATGATAGACTACCCTCCTTACAGATGCCAAGTAAACTATGATTCAACACATGATATAATCCGGATATGAACACAGACCTGTGAACAAGACTGGTGATCGTTTCAGATGGCATACTAATTGACATAGCATATAATGATAGTGATGACAGTTGACTTCCAACAAATCCAAAAAGAGTAAGTCATCTTATTATCCTCAAGTTTAGTTTCCATTCAGAGTATGTTAGTTAGTTAGTTAGTCGACAGATCATCCTCATTGCACATCGAACCATTCAGTCCATAAGTGCTCGGATCCCCTCCTCAGCAAATCCCGCAACGTGTAGCGGCTAACGACGCCAGTTCTGTGTTGGTTTATAAATCTTCTTTGGCTTCCTGCGTAGTGTTCTTGTTTGGCCACCCCTCTTTTAATTTGCTGCTCTCGCAGTCTGGCCATTGTTGTAGATTCACAGTCATCACTTGGTTCTCGCAAAAGTCTTACTTTTCGTAGAGCATTCAGAATGTCGGCCTGGTCCATGGCGCTTCCGCCCTCCACAGTAGCCTCACCTGCGAGCTTGTCAGCCCGCTCATTTCCTTGTACTCCCGCATGCCCTGGCACGAAGATGAAACTAATCTTTGCCAGTCGAGACCGCTCCAGAGGCAGCAACCATTCTCTTCGGATCGACCCCTCCTCTATCCTCTTGATCATGTTCATTGAGTCGCTAAGAAAACAAGCCCTAGTGAATGTCTGTGTCTCGAGCCATTCAGAGTATGTAGAATAGCAACTCAGAAGGGAAGGGAGGAATAGCATAAGAACCTTCCTTTGCAAGGAATCATAGCTCAAACACTGAACTCTGGTTCCTGGCTCTCCCAAAGAATCACAGCTGATAAATTGAGCTCTGGTTTCTGGCTCTCCTAAAGAATCACAGCTGATAAATTGAACTCTGGTTCCTGGCTCTCCCAAAGAATCACAGCTGATCAATTGAGCTCTGGTTCCTGGCTCTCCAAAAGAATCACAGCTGATACATTGAATTCTGGTTCTGGGCTCTCTTCCAAGGAATGACGGCTGATACATAAGCATTGTTTAATGGCTCTCTCAAGGAATCACAGCTGATAAAATTAGCACTGGTTTGAGTTCTCTCAAGGCATTACAGCTGATCTGATACACAGAGCACTGGCTCCTGCCTCTCCCAGAATGATCCGATACATTTAGCTCTGGTTCCATTGCAAAAGAAATTACAGCTGATACACTGAGCTCTGGTTCCATTGCCCAAGAAATCATCATATCACACATAAACAAAAGATTAAAAAGCTCAATAATGTAACAAGAAAGTCAAAAAGAAACTGCCTCTCAATGGCCAATGTAGTTCTATGCAATGAAAGCAAGAGAAATTATGGATAGATGGAGTGGCAGAGGCTGTAGGTATTGACATGTATGAAGCAAACAAAAAAGCCCTTGAAAGACAACCACACATCTCCTGGACACTGTATTGGCAGCAGAGGACAGAGGGAAGAAGCAAAAGCTGTAGTTTCAAATAGAGTACTGACATCTTTGTTGTAGATGTGTCCCAGCTCGTCTATACGGAACAGTGTAGACTCTCTGTTGCTCTCGTCCAATATCCTGAATGTCCTTGGGTGGTTCTGCTGGAACTGATGCACCTGAACCATCAGCTTCTCGTTGGAGTTCACGGACAAAACTCTGAAAGACCAGGAACACATGGATTTCATAGAATATGTATTCAAGATAGGATACATAATCAAAGATGTATATCATAACCACCATCCAGGGCAAGGGTTAAACACATGTTACTAAATGGACCCCCTTGGGGGTCTTGTGAAGTGAACAGAGTGAAGTTGAGTAAAGAATCGACATCACAGCTCATGGGACATTCCAATACTGCTCTGTCCTCATCTGCAACAAGCAGCGAAGAGTCACAATTTTAATGGTACCAGTAGCAGCCTGATTATATGTCTGTCTGGCCTTTCCTCAAAGTTTTGAGAGTCAGCCAGATCCTCTGATTCAACAGAGGTATCTTCTTAACTAGTCAGTTATGCCACAAATCTAGAGAAAGAAAGACAGCTGTTAACAAGTAAGTCTGTGTCAAGAGATGTCCCTCCAAGAACAACAGCTGAAGGATTTCTGGTCATCATGCAGGAAGTTATGTTCAAACCACAACCTTCTCTTTTGTAAAGCTCTGAGCAAAAATTCCACATCCATAGTTTTCTTCCATAATAAAACATTTGCCTTCTTTTTTCAGTCCTGCTGAGTCATTTCAGAGCCACTGTGGCACAGAGGTCAGTGCACTTGCCTGCTAGGACTCAGTTCAATCCCCAGCCGGGACATTAATTATTTTTTTCTAACCAATACAACTCTGAGGTGGCCCCAGCCTCATTGAAATGTGGTACTAAATAAAATCCACATTTTTTCTGGGGAGGAAAAGTGATGGACAAGGGAACTGGCCATCCATGTCAGAGTCTAGAAAATGTGAAGGACTAAAACTTCACACCCCAGCTGAGACCAACATTCACCTGTTTATTATCATCATCCTCCTCAAGCAGAGCAGCTCAAATGCCTCTAGCCATTTCTCAGTATGTTAGCTGGTGGTTTCACGTTTCACAGCCATACAGTGCTACAGGCCATGTAACTACACTTTCATAACTACATGTATCCAGGGTTTTTATAGTTTTAAAACTACAGATTTATTTTTCATCAAGTGCCTTGCCAACAGGCATGGGCAATCATGCACCTCACAGCTCAAATCTCTAACAGAATGTATCAATTTGTGTGCTGACATTTTTCCATGCCATAACGAAAGGTTGTTAAGAAACTGTTCTCGCTGTCTTTCTCTGTATCTTTCTCCATATATCATTCTAGTTTTCACAATATGTTCCAGCTTTGTTTCTTCATATAATGTGGCCCAAAAAACAAAATGAATGCCTCTTTCTGTTATTTGAGATAAGTTGTCTGTTCCTTAGCCTCTTTCAAAACGTTTAGAATTTTGACTTTTAAAAAAAATTGAAAATATGCTTTTAAAAATGATATATTTGATCAAGAGCTGTGATGATATAGTGGTTAGTGCTCTGACCTGCCAAACAACAATCCAAGTTCAATCCCCAGAAAAAGCAGGATTTATTTTTATGACTTTACAGCTCTGGTGTCACCCCAGCCTCATACAAATGGGTACTAGACAATTTTAGAATGTTCTGGGAAGGAAACTAAAGGAGGCAGGAGGAAACTGGCCCTGAATATGTGACGACCTAATACTTCTCACTCATACGCCAGTATCTGCTTTAGGACCACCTGTTATATCCAGCTTCAGTGGTTGTAAGGAAAAGCAATGAGAGAGACAACTAGTCACCCCACCCCATTATGCCATGACCTAGAAAATGTGAAGGCCTGACACTTCACACTCTGATGGTAGTGGACCACATTTACCTATTTTGTTTGATCACAAAAATTAACCCAGCAAAAATAATTAGACAATGTCCTATAGAAAATAAGAAAAATAAACAGACAGCATGCAGACAAAAATGTTCCTACACACAACTCACGGATTGTTGGTGCTCTTGGTCTCAAAGATCCATCCCTCGTACTTCTGCTGGAAAAACTGGGGCGGTCGTGGTCCCACAGTAACGTTCACTTCCACGGTGACAACCTGGGTCAAGGGCTGCTTTTTGTCTCGAATGGTCACCTGGTGGCAATATATTTAAACTCACTGTAATATTTGACAGATACACCAATTTAGAGCTCCTGGCATAGAAAAGTTGCTTAAAAGTTGACAGGGTCGACTTCACTGCACCAGGTTTTTATCCCATATGGCCCAGTCTCTTTCCGCAGCGCGGAAAGCGTCGCACAAAGCACAAACTCTGCAGCTTCAGCGACGACCCCCAGGAGTCTCAGAAAAAATTCACTTGTGAACCGAAGGACGCGGCCCAAAATTGAACCCACAACCTTAGGCGCCCGAGTCAGGCGGCGTGACCACTTCACCATGGAGAGCTCCTGGCAAGAACTAAACAAACACCAGTCAATCAAGAGGTGAGGAGAGGACATTGGCATGGATAAGACATACAGTGAGACAACTTGAGAACAGTAGAACTAGACAGTCTTTTATCTGAAACCCACAGGGCAACAGAAATAGGAGGCCTAACAACACATGGAGAAGGGAATTAGAGATAGAAATGGCTCATATGGGGAGGATATGGACTGAGGGAGCTGAATGAAAGCACAATATAGTTAACTTGCAGTGGGTTGGTTGAGGGTTTATGCTTCAATGGGAGATCAAATGTGACTACTTTCTCCTAACATGGATCATAGCAGACACAGCTGGACTGACTTTGACTGAACTGAGGTCATTGGCACCTCCCAGCCCCCGTAACGGGAACTGGGAGTTTGTTCTACTGTAACAACCTCAGCCATTATTTCTTACGTTTATGATTTATTACAAGATAACTTGGTGGAATTAGGTGATTTATTACATTATAACATAATGGAATGAGGTATTTATTACATAAGAACTTAATAGAATGGGGTGATTTATCACAATACAACCTAATTGAGTGTGTGGAATGACATGATTTATCTCAATAAAACATAGTAGAGTGTGTGGAGTCAGATACTGTACAAAGTGTGTGGAGTCAGATACTGTACAACAAAAACTGAGTGGGATCAGAGATTTGTTTCAATAACTTCATAAACAGTCAAGTCAAGGACCCCTCCTCTACAATATGGAACCTACTGGGTAGTATATGGTGCTAACGCCATATGTTTATACGTGCTGGCACGTGATGGGCGATGTGGTCAATATTAAAATTGTTGCGTATCCCTTACGGGATGTTGCAGTCAACACCAGCATTTTTCAGCTGCTGTTGATGTACTAGGCAAGTGTTACAATCAGTAGTTTGTCATTGCTTTCTGAACGACCGGCTCCCATACCAGCACGTTATAACACAATGCGACACGGTCTGCTGCACAAATCGGTCGCAGCTGAGCTTCGAACGCCTGGTACCCGACTCACGAACTGCGTTCGCAAGCCTTTAGCCATGGAGCCTGCTATCGTCAATATTACACCCTTCAATATCTGCCTGTTATTTCCCCAGAACATTTCCTGGTATCATTTAAAACATGGTTTAAAACTCCTTGCCTCACTGGGGACTGGAACACACAACCAGGCCACTCAGCTCCCACGGCTCTGGGACAGATGATTGCAATGAGATAACAGTGAAGTGTGGTGATTTATTACAGTTTTAACTGTGTGCAATAAGAAGACTTATTACAATAACTCAGTGCAATAAGTGACTTATCAAAATGTACTAGCAAACAGCCTTTTTCCATGCCCTAAAGAGTATTGAGGATAGGGGTGTATTTTTAATGACTGTGCAGTGTTTGAAAATATTGGCGGTCCAAGTTTTCTATTCATCCTCTGTAAAGTTCATGCAACATAATGGGTAAATACAAAACTTGGACCGGCAATATTTTCAAACACTAGACAGTCATTAAAAATACACCCTGTATCTGGTGGTCAATATCACACTGGCTACCTTTACTTCCCTGTTCCTGGATCCCATTTTAGACTGGATTGACTTGGGAGCCTGCTCTTTTGTTTTTTTTTAAATTGTAATCTAGAGGGGAGGACGACATATTACAGTCATCATTATCCAATGCCTTGCCAGCTGATGTGGGTGATCATGCCTCTCCACAAATTACGATGTCCGACGTTATGGATCAATTCGTGTTGACTCCCTTACGTGCCATGACAAGAATCTTCTCACGCTTTTCCTCTATCTCTCCTTCTGCAAATCTTTCCGGTTGTCACAATATGTTCCAGTTTTTGTCTTCTCAAAACGTGGCCACAAAATGATTACTGCCTCTTTTTGATCTTTGTGATAAGTTGTTTTATATTACAGTAAGTTAGTAAAATGAGAGTACTTATTACAATTACTTCATGGAATTAGATGACTAATCACAATCACGTCGTGGAATGAGATAAAAGTGCAAAGAGGCAGTTTATTCCACAGAAGCAGCTCAGTGGGATGAGTTGGACAAAGGCTCTATAAAATGAGATTATTAACGAAGACGTGTCACAATCACTCGGTGGACAGACATGATATTTTAGGAAGATGTCACTTACTGGAATGAGATAACTATTTCCTAACGTAAATCTTGTGCGACGAATGACTTTTATTTGACCCTCCACAAATGTGTCACTGCCAGAAGTCACAGTCATACATTCCACTTGGAAGAAGTTCTTTACATCAGCTGCTGTAAGGTGATTCATAAACATTAGTTGTAAATCAGATCAAACAAAGCAACAAGGATTATGCTATAAAATCACTCAAACACATTCTGTACAACCAGAAACATCTAGGCAGGAGTATAAGACTTTCCTGAAGCCTTACAGCATTTTAAAAGTGGCCTGTGGACATTTCTTTGTGAACAGCTTCTTATTTGCTTCTACATCTCATGAGAAATAAATTAACAGGTGTTGACTGGCACTTAGACTAGGCACTCATAAAGATAGAGGTGGCCGCAGTAGCATGTTGGCTAGCATGTTGGCCTGCTGGCCCATGTGTTTGAAATCACCTGGAGAACAGGCATGATTTTTCAGTGATCTGAACTCCAAGGTCATGCCAGTCTAAAGTGGCTACCAGGCTGTAGGCATCTGCACATGTGCATGTCCAGGGAAGTAAAGGCAGCCAGTGTGACACTGACCCTATCACCCATCTCCAGATCTAACAATATGGGGCTAGCTAGGAGTGGACCGGAGTGCTTTACTTTCTTGACTTTATAGAAATAGTACAAACCTACACTGGTCGGTCCAAGCCTACACTGACCTACATTGGTCAGTCTAAACCTACACTGGTCAGCCCAACCTACACTGGTCAGTCCAAAGCCACACTAACAAAAAGAAATTCAATCTTCCCACTATTGGTAATGTAACACTGAGCTATAATTCTGATACACAAAGAATACAATACCACAGCTGTGTTTAACATACAGACAAAGATAATAGTGCCTAGGTCACACATTTATGAGACAAATATTTGTACTCAAACAACTAACCCTTCAATCAGAACACCAGACAACCATTCAACCCAGCAATAATTCAATCAACCAAGCAAGTATTTAATGAATCAACCAAGCAACCATCAACCAACCAAGCAATGCACTCAACCAAGCAACCATTTAATCAACCAAGCAAGCAATTAATCAACCAAGCAAGCATTCAATAAACAAAGCAAACATTCAATCAACAAAGTAAGCATTCAATCAACCACAAATGCATTCTATCAACCAAGAATGCATTCTATCAACCAAGAATGCATTCTATCAACCAAGCAAGTATTCAATCAACGAAGCAAGCATTCAATCGACAAAGCAAGCATTCAATCAACAAAGCAAGCACTCAATCAACGAAGCAAGCATTCAATCAACGAAGAAAGCATTCAATCAACCAAGCAAACATTCAATGAACCAAGTAACGGATCAATCAACCAAGCAATCATTCAATCAAACAAGCAAGCATTCAATCAACAAAACTAGCATTCAATCAATGAAGCAAACATTCAATCACCCAAGCAATCATTCAATCAACCAAGCAAAAATTCAATCAACCAAGCAATCATTCAATCAACCAAGTAACTGTTCAATAAACCAAGCAATCATTCAATCAACTAAGCAACTGTTAAATCAACCAAGCAAAGCATTTAATTCAATCAACGAAGCAAGCATTCAATCGACGAAGCAAGCATTTAAAACAACAAAGCAAGCATTCAATCAACAAAGCAAACATTCAATCAACCAAGCAACTGTTCAATCAACCAAGAAAGCATTCAATCAACAAAGCTAGCATTCAATCAACCAAGCAAACATTCAATCAACCAAGTAATGGATCAATCAACCAAGCAATCATTCAATCAACCAAGCAAGCATTCAATCAACAAAACTAGCATTCAATCAATGAAGCAAATATTCACTCAACCAAGCAATCATTCAAGCAATCATTCAATCAACCAAGTAACTGTTCAATCAACCAAGCAATCATTCAATCAACTGTTCAATCAACCAAGCAAGCATTTAATCAAATAAGCAACTGTTCTGTTCAATCAACCAAGCAAACATGCAATCAACCAAGCAAGTCTTTAATCAACCAAGTAAACATTCAATCACCCAAGCAAGTATTCACTCAATCAAACAAGCATTTAAATCAACCAAGCAAACATTCGAACAACCAAGCAAGTGTTTAATAAACTAAGCAAACATTCAATCAACCAAGCAAGTGTTAAATCAACCAAGCAACTGTTCAATCAATCAAGCAAGCATTTAATCAATCAATCAACTGTTCTATCAACCAAGCAAGCATTTAATCAACCAAGCAAACATTCAATCAAGCAAGCATTTAATCAACCAAGCAAACATTCAATCAACCAAGCAGGCATTCAATCAACCAAGCAAGCATTCAGTCAACCAAACAAGCATTCAATCAACCAAGCAAAAATTCAATAAACCAAACAAGCGTTAAATCAACTAAGCAAACATTCAATCAACCAAGCAAGCATTTAATCAACTAAGGAACTGTTCAATCAACCAAGCAAGCATTGAATGGACCAAGCAAGCATTGAATCAAACAAGCAAACATTCAATCAAGCAAGCATTTAATCAACCAAGCAAGCATTTAATCAACCAAGCAACTGTTCAATCAACCAAGTGAGCATTTAATCAACCAAGCAAATGTTCAATCAACCAAGCAAGCATTTAATCAAGCAAGCAACTTTCAATCAACCAAGTTCAATCAACCAAGCAAGAAAGCATTTAATCAACCAAGCAAACATTCAATCAAGCAAGCATTCAATCAACCAAGCAACTGTTTAATCAACAAGCAAGCATTTAATCAACCAAGCAAACATTCATCAGCCAAACAAAACATTCAATCAACCAAGCATTTAATCAACCAAGCAACTGTTCAATTACCAAGCAAGCATTTAATCATCCAAGCAAACATTTAATCAACCAAGCATTTAATCAACCAAGCAACTGTTCAATTACCAAGCAAGTATTTAATCAACCAAGCAAACATTCAATCAGCCAAGCAAGCATTTAATCAACCAAGCAAACATTCAATCAGCCAAGCAAACATTTAATCAACCAAGCATTCAATCAACCAAGCAACTGTTCAATCAACCAAGCAAACATTCAATCAACCAAGCAACTTCAATCAACCAAGCAAGCATTTAATCAATCAAGCAAACATTCAATCAACCAAGCAACTGTTCAATCAACCAACCTGCCAGTCAATCAACCATGCAAGCATTCAATCAACCAAGCAAGCATTCAATCAACCAAGCAACTTCAATCAACCAAGCAAGCATTTAATCAATCAAGCAACTTCAATCAACCATGCAAGCATTCAATCAACCAAGCAACTTCAATCAACCATGCAAGCATTCAATCAACCAAGCAAGCATTCAATCAACCAAGCAACTTCAATCAACCAAGCAAGCATTCAATCAACCAAGCAACTTCAATCAACCAAGCAAGCATTCAATCAACCAAGCAACCATTCCATCAACCAAGCGAGCGTTTAATCAACCAAGCAAACATTCAATTAACCAAGCAAGCATTTAATCAACCAAGCAAACATTCAATCAACCAAGCAAGCATTTAAACAAACAAGCAAACATTCAATCAAGCAAGCAAGCATTTAATAAACCAAGCAACTTTCAATCAACCAAGCAATCATTTAATCAACCAAGCAAATATTCAATCAACCAAGCAAGCATTTAATCAACCAAGCAACCGTTCAATCAACCAAGCAAACATTCAATCAAGCAAGCATTTAATCAACCAAGCAAACATTCAATCAACCAAGCAAACATTCACTTAACCAAGCAACTGTTCAATCAACCAAGTAATCATTTAATCAACCAAGCAAACATTCAATCAACCAAGCAAGCATTTAATCAACCAAGCAACCGTTCAATCAACCAAGCAAACATTCAATCAAGCAAGCATTTAATCAACCAAGCAAACATTCAATCAACCAAGCAAGCATTCAATAAACGAAGCAACTTTCAATCAACCAAGCAAACATTCAATCAACCAAGCAAACATTCACTTAACCAAGCAACTGTTCAATCAACCAAGCAAGCATTTAATCAACCAAGCAAACATTCAATCAATCAAGCAAACATTAAATCAACCAAGCAACTGTTCAATCAACCAAGCAAACATTCAATCAACCAAGCAAACATTCAATCAACCAACCTATCAGTCACTCAACTAAGACAGACAGATGTGGTTACTTCAGAGTGAAGTAATACAGAATAAATCAAGTATCAATTACCAGCATCATCTGGAATCATATATTCCAATTCTGCATCTTTGTCAGGATCTTCTGCCAGGAGAACATAAACTGTATGCCATGTGTCAGGTTCTTGGGGCACAGCAGCCAGATAGGGCACAGGCTGATTCTTGACAACAGGAATCTCATCATTGACATTCGACAGCGGGATTGACAGCTTGATTAGTTTTGTATCTGTTGAGAAAAAAACATGACAGATGGCAGAATGATTATACTGAGGGTAAGAATGGGTCAGCGCTAAGTAGTAAATCTTTAGCAAAACGCTGCTCTCATCACAGCCAACCAAATACTCTCCTCTTCATCTGTGGAGGTGAGTGGATGAAAGGCTTGAGTCTGCCTCTAGCTCAAGCAGAAAAGGTTCATCATGAATTGGCTGGATTTTTACAAAATAAGAAAAAGGATGGTATACCCCCCCCCCCCCCCCCCTGAACCCCCAGCAGTGAATTGGACACCTAGTTTTCTCAGACAAGGGTGAAAAACTGATGACCTGTGTACATGTGGCACACATTTAAAATGCCTTGAAAGTAGGAAATTAAAAACAGCAGGTCTAAACTTGCCACTGCCCTGGCAAAATAAATGTTAAAAGTTACCCATAAAACAAATATTTACAGCATGTGTGATTCAGCTATACACACATTTGGATCCTTGTCAGTGAAAGAGATTTAGTGCACTGTGCTGATATTCTCATTTGTGATCTAAGGGGGAAAGACTGAGGCACTTATGGTGGTACCCAAGTGCAATGAAAGTGATCGGTTACAAACTAAAGAAACCAATCATTTGGATCCTGCACCAGGTCCCCTGCCTCAGACATGTTCATACCTAGAGTGTCTGTAACCTCCTGTCCACTGTTGTGTTGTTTAGCCCCTGCCTCTTGTCTCAGTCCTCTATTACTGTTGTCTTGTAAAACTACAATAATGTCTGATGTACCCGGGGTATATCATCTACCCAGGCATGGTGCTGCTTGTGAGCCAGTGTCCTTCCACACTGTAGAATGTAAGTATTTTGTTACTTCTTGATCCATGTGTTCACAAAATTGTTCTGTAACAATTAAGTTCAAAAACCTCAATTTTCTTATTTAATGTTTGTGAAATATCCATAATTGGCACTTGTATGTTGGCAAGTGTGGCAAAGGCAGTGTTACAATGACAAACAGAACTAGGCATAAAAGGATCCTTTTCCACACCTTAAGGCATATTGGGTGTATGATGCTAGCCCCATATATTGTACAGACAATCAACACTCAATGGGTGAAGTGGCTGACATCAATGCTAGCCCCATATATTGTACAGACAATCAACACTCAATGAGTGAAGTGGCTGATATCAATGCTAGCCCCATATATTGTACAGACAATCAACACTCAATGAGTGAAGTGGCTGATATCAATGCTAGTCCCAAATATTGTACAGACAATCAACACTCAATGAGTGAAGTGGCTGATATCAATGCTAGTCCCATATATTGTACAGACAATCAACACTCAATGAGTGAAGTGGCTGATATCAATGCTAGCCCCATATATTGTACAGACAATCAACACTCAATGAGTGAAGTGGCTGATATCAATGCTAGTCCCATATATTGTACAGACAATCAACACTCAATGAGTGAAGTGGCTGATATCAATGCTAGCCCCATATATTGTACAGACAATCAACACTCAATGAGTGAAGTGGCTGATATCAATGCTAGTCCCATATATTGTACAGACAATCAACACTCAATGGGTGAAGTGGCTGATATCAATGCTAGCCCCATATATTGTACAGACAATCAACACTCAATGAGTGAAGTGGCTGATATCAATGCTAGCCCCATATATTGTACAGACAATAACACTCAATGAGTGAAGTGGCTGATATCAATGCTAGCCCCATATATTGTACAGACAATCAACACTCAATGAGTGAAGTGGCTGATATCAATGCTAGTCCCATATATTGTACAGACAATCAACACTCAATGAGTGAAGTGGCTGATATCAATGCTAGCCCCATATATTGTACAGACAATCAACACTCAATGAGTGAAGTGGCTGATATCAATGCTAGTCCCATATATTGTACAGACAATCAACACTCAATGAGTGAAGTGGCTGATATCAATGCTAGTCCCATATATTGTACAGACAATCAACACTCAATGAGTGAAGTGGCTGATATCAATGCTAGCCCCATATATTGTACAGACAATCAACACTCAATGAGTGAAGTGGCTGATATCAATGCTAGCCCCATATATTGTACAGACAATCAACACTCAATGAGTGAAGTGGCTGATATCAATGCTAGCCCCATATATTGTACAGACAATCAACACTCAATGAGTGAAGTGGCTGATATCAATGCTAGTCCCATATATTGTACAGACAATCAACACTCAATGAGTGAAGTGGCTGATATCAATGCTAGCCCCATATATTGTACAGACAATCAACACTCAATGAGTGAAGTGGCTGATATCAATGCTAGTCCCATATATTGTACAGACAATCAACACTCAATGAGTGAAGTGGCTGATATCAATGCTAGCCCCATATATTGTACAGACAATCAACACTCAATGAGTGAAGTGGCTGATATCAATGCTAGCCCCATATATTGTACAGACAATCAACACTCAATGAGTGAAGTGGCTGATATCAATGCTAGTCCCATATATTGTACAGACAATCAACACTCAATGAGTGAAGTGGCTGATATCAATGCTAGCCCCATATATTGTACAGACAATCAACACTCAATGAGTGAAGTGGCTGATATCAATGCTAGCCCCATATATTGTACAGACAATCAACACTCAATGAGTGAAGTGGCTGATATCAATGCTAGCCCCATATATTGTACAGACAATCAACACTCAATGAGTGAAGTGGCTGATATCAATGCTAGCCCCATATATTGTACAGACAATCAACACTCAATGAGTGAAGTGGCTGATATCAATGCTAGCCCCATATATTGTACAGACAATCAACACTCAATGAGTGAAGTGGCTGACATCAATGCTAGCCCCATATATTGTACAGACAATCAACACTCAATGAGTGAAGTGGCTGATATCAATGCTAGCCCCATATATTGTACAGACAATCAACACTCAATGAGTGAAGTGGCCTGATATCAATGCTAGCCCCATATATTGTACAGACAATCAACACTCAATGAGTGAAGTGGCTGATATCAACGCTAGTCCCATATATTGTACAGACAATCAACACTCAATGAGTGAAGTGGCTGATATCAATGCTAGCCCCATATATTGTACAGACAATCAACACTCAATGAGTGAAGTGGCTGACATCAATGCTAGTCCCATATATTGTACAGACAATCAACACTCAATGAGTGAAGTGGCTGATATCAATGCTAGTCCCATATATTGTACAGACAATCAACACTCAATGAGTGAAGTGGCTGATATCAATGCTAGCCCCATATATTGTACAGACAATCAACACTCAATGAGTGAAGTGGCTGATATCAATGCTAGTCCCATATATTGTACAGACAATCAACACTCAATGAGTGAAGTGGCTGATATCAATGCTAGCCCCATATATTGTACAGACAATCAACACTCAATGAGTGAAGTGGCTGATATCAATGCTAGCCCCATATATTGTACAGACAATCAACACTCAATGAGTGAAGTGGCTGATATCAATGCTAGCCCCATATATTGTACAGACAATCAACACTCAATGAGTGAAGTGGCTGATATCAATGCTAGCCCCATATATTGTACAGACAATCAACACTCAATGAGTGAAGTGGCTGATATCAATGCTAGCCCCATATATTGTACAGACAATCAACACTCAATGAGTGAAGTGGCTGATATCAATGCTAGCCCCATATATTGTACAGACAATCAACACTCAATGAGTGAAGTGGCTGATATCAATGCTAGTCCCATATATTGTACAGACAATCAACACTCAATGAGTGAAGTGGCTGATATCAACGCTAGCCCCATATATTGTACAGACAATCAACACTCAATGAGTGAAGTGGCTGATATCAACGCTAGCCCCATATATTGTACAGACAATCAACACTCAATGAGTGAAGTGGCTGATATCAACGCTAGCCCCATATATTGTACAGACAATCAACACTCAATGAGTGAAGTGGCTGATATCAATGCTAGCCCCATATATTGTACAGACAATCAACACTCAATGAGTGAAGTGGCTGATATCAATGCTAGCCCCATATATTGTACAGACAATCAACACTCAATGAGTGAAGTGGCTGATATCAATGCTAGCCCCATATATTGTACAGACAATCAACACTCAATGAGTGAAGTGGCTGATATCAATGCTAGCCCCATATATTGTACAGACAATCAACACTCAATGAGTGAAGTGGCCTGATATCAATGCTAGCCCCATATATTGTACAGACAATCAACACTCAATGAGTGAAGTGGCTGATATCAATGCTAGCCCCATATATTGTACAGACAATCAACACTCAATGAGTGAAGTGGCTGATATCAATGCTAGCCCCATATATTGTACAGACAATCAACACTCAATGAGTGAAGTGGCTGATATCAATGCTAGCCCCATATATTGTACAGACAATCAACACTCAATGAGTGAAGTGGCTGATATCAATGCTAGCCCCATATATTGTACAGACAATCAACACTCAATGAGTGAAGTGGCTGATATCAATGCTAGCCCCATATATTGTACAGACAATCAACACTCAATGAGTGAAGTGGCTGATATCAATGCTAGCCCCATATATTGTACAGACAATCAACACTCAATGAGTGAAGTGGCTGATATCAATGCTAGCCCCATATATTGTACAGACAATCAACACTCAATGAGTGAAGTGGCTGATATCAATGCTAGTCCCATATATTGTACAGACAATCAACACTCAATGAGTGAAGTGGCTGATATCAATGCTAGCCCCATATATTGTACAGACAATCAACACTCAATGAGTGAAGTGGCTGATATTGTGTCAACCACCTTTACTTTCCGTAACATTTCCTGGTGCCCATTTTGGGCCAGGTCGACCTGGGAGCCTAGGTCAATATGTTTTTAAATCCCCACTTAGGCAGAGATCCAAACACATGACCACTGAGATAGCAGGCAAACATACTAATCACTGTGCTACTGCACTTGAGAACTATGGGTATACAATTATAAAAATGTTACCGGAGAGTATGATAACATCTAACGTCTGATGTCTAAATAACTTAACTTGGAAAAGAGCTACATAATCTAAGCATATATTTCATTTCTTTGATACAGCATGGCCAAACACAGCACAACATAAACACAACCTAATTACTGCAGGCTGGTCTTCCTGGCGAAGGAGTTAACAACTTTCTTCGTAATCCAGTATGTCTATGTGAGGAAAACAGCTGCGTGAGATTCGGCAGCGGATTCCGTCACGTTGGTTACTTATGGGGTATGTAAGCCGGTCGCTCAGAAAGCAATGGCAAACTACTGAGCGTAATCTTGCCAAGAACATCAACAGCAGCTGAAAAATGCTGGTGTTGACTGTAACAATCTCTACACAAATCAAACCCAGAGCACACCTCTACCGAATGGGTCTGACTGACTGCCTCTTGCACATGTGCAGTACTCACGCAAAGCCCAAAGCATGGCCTACAAGACTGCCTTGACTTTGCCGACTGAGAGAGGAAATCTGGCCGACTGAAGCCACCCTTCAAGAAAAACTCTGGGGTCCGGTGAAGGCCTCAAGCAAACCATCTTGTTTATAATATGCCAAATAGCAAACAATGATCATAGAAGAACTCCATAAACAACTCTAACCCTTCAGCCATCTGTTCTAACCAAAGTCATATATAAAAGAACCTGCCATCAACTCATAATGAAATGATATCCTCATGCCAGACTGGACTGAGGTCAATAAAACAAACGTGAGTGTAGTTAATTGCCTTCCATCTTCATGCTCAAACGTTGAATAGCACAAGCAGCACTTCATGAGGTGAAGAATACTTTCTGCAATATATCTTTCTCAACTAAGGTGAGGAAAAGAGTTCTTCAGAGCTATATGGATCCAATCCTGGTGGAGGAACACTGATATTAGAGATGATTAGCAGAACACAAGACAGAAGACTGTGGACAGACATGATCATCTAGCCATACAGATTGGATTATAAGACAGGCAGTTCACAAGACAGAAGGCTGTGGACAGACACGATCATCAAGCCATACAGATTGGATTAAAAGACTGGCAGTACACGAGACAGAAGGCTGTGGACAGACATGATCATCTAGCCTCACAGATTGGATTATAAGACAGGCAGTTCACAAGACAGAAGGCTGTGGACAGACACGGTCATCAAGCCATACAGATTGGATTAAAAGACTGGCAGTACACGAGACAGAAGGCTGTGGACAGACATGATCATCTAGCCATACAGATTGGATTATAAGACTGGCAGTACACGAGACAGAAGGCTGTGGACAGACATGATCATCTAGCCATACAGATTGGATTATAAGACTGGCAGTACACGAGACAGAAGGCTGTGGACAGACATGATCAGCAAGCCTCACAGATTGGATTATAAGACAGGCAGTTCACAAGACAGAAGGCTGTGGACAGACATGATCAGCAAGCCTCACAGATTGGATTATAAGACAGGCAGTTCACAAGACAGAAGGCTGTGGACAGACATGATCATCAAGCCTCACAGATTGGATTATAAGACTGGCAGTACACGAGACAGAAGGCTGTGGACAGACATGATCATCAAGCCTCACAGATTGGATTATAAGACTAGCAGTACACAAGACAGAAGGCTGTGGACAGACATGATCATCAAGCCTCTCAGATTGGATTATAAGACTGGCAGTACACGAGACAGAAGGCTGTGGACAGACATGATCATCAAGCCTCACAGATTGGATTATAAGACTGGCAGTACACGAGACAGAAGGCTGTGGACAGACATGATCATCAAGCCTCACAGATTGGATTATAAGACAGGCAATACACAAGACAGAAGGCTGTGGACAGACATGATCATCAAGCCTCACAGATTGGATTATAAGACTGGCAGTACACGAGACAGAAGGCTGTGGATTGACATGATCATCAAGCCTCACAGATTGGATTATAAGACTGGCAGTACACAAGATAGAAGGCTGTGGACAGACATGATCATCAAGCCTCAAAGATTGGATTATAAGACTGGCAGTACACGAGACAGAAGGCTGTGGACAGACATGATCATCAAGCCATGCAGATTGGATTATAAGACTGGCAATACACGAAACAAGGCTGTGGACAGACATGATCATCAAGCCTCACATATTGGATTATAAGACTGGCAGTACACGAGACAAGGCTATGTACAGACATGATCATCTAGCAATACAGATTGGATTATAAGACTAGCAGTAGACGAGACAGAAGGCTGTGGCCAAACATGATCAGCAAGCCTCACAGATTGGATTATAAGACTGGCAGTACATGAGACAGAAGGCTGTGGACAGACATGATCATCAAGCCACACAGCATGTAATAGAAGTAGAATATAAAATATTACAGTGGCTTAGAAAGAACAAGATGGAATGTCTCCCATCATCATTAGCAATTTCTGTTACATTCTTGCAATCTTTAATCCTTGGCAAACTTCATTACGATTGATATGATGAATTCCCCGTTTGTTAGTCAGATTAGTGTCTGTATGGGGGGAAATTATACCACACTTTCCTTCCATCCATCCATCATGTGCCATGCCGGTAAGCGTGGGCGGTCATGTTCTGCCATCTCACTCGATCACCAGAGTCGTGGATCAGTTCCGTGTTTCTGTCTCGACCATGCCACAAGGCCAAGCCATCCAGATACTTGTTTCTAGGTCTTCCCCTTGGTCTGTTTCCCTCGACCTTACCAGTTGTCACCAAGTTCTCCAAATCATTTCCTCTCATAACATGTCCAAAAAATTGTGACTGTCTACGTCTAATGTCTCTGATCAGTCTACGATCTTCATTTGTTTCTTGAAGGACCTGTTCATTGGTCTTTCTGGCTGTCCATGGTATTCTTTGCATTTTCCTCAGAAACCACATTTCTACAGCCATCAGATGTTTTTCAGCCTGGCTGCTCATTGTCCAAGCTTCACATCCATATAAAAGTACAGGTTCTATGTAGCACCTCAACACTCTTTTTCTCGTTTCAATTGACATCTTCTTATTGGTCAGTATGTTTTTCATCTTGCTAAAGGCTACTTTTGCCATGGCGATTCTTGTTCTAATCTCTTCCAGGCATCTCCCATCAGATGTTATCACTGTTCCGAGATAATTGTACCTATTCACTTGTTGAAGAATATTCCCATTTACTTGTATATTACACTGTGGTATTTCGTTCTTCCTAGTGACGACCATAATCTGTGTCTTTTTACAATTTAATTCTAACCCTTGTTGTTCACTGTGTGTAACAACCACATCTACTAAATTTTGCAGGTCCTGTTCATTGTCTGCAATTAATACTGTATCATCTGCATATCTAATGTTATTGATGCATCGTCCCCCAATGTTGATTCCTTCCATATCTTCAATATTTCTGAAAATATTTTCACTGTACAGGGAAAACAGATCTGGAGACATTACACATCCCTGTCTCACACCTCTCTTAATAGGCTGATATTGGCTTACTTCATTATCAACTCTTATGGCAGCTTGTTGTTTCCAATATATGTTTTTTACAAGTCTAAGGTCTTTCCCATCAATTTGTAGATCTTCAAGCATCCTTATCATGTTGACATGTCTCACTTTATCAAAAGCCTTTGTGTAGTCAATAAAGCAAAGGTGTAGATCTTTGTTTACTTCTATAGAACGTTCGATTACGGTTCTCAGTATATACACAGCATTTACTGTACCCTTGCCTTCTACAAACCCACATTGTTCTTCTCCTATTTCAGGTTGTATTTTCCTCCTCACTCTTTGCATGATAATTCTTAGCAAAATCTTCATGATGTGACTCATTATACTAATTGTTCGATGTTGATCACATTCCAAGGCTCCTGATTTCTTTGGGATTGCAATAAATATAGAATTACATAACTCCTGAGGTATATTTCCAGTATCATATATTGTATTAAAAAGACTGGTAACTTTATCTATTCCATATTCTTCTAAAGCATTAATCATTTCTGTTGTGACGCTGTCTGGACCGGGGGTCTTGCCAGATTTCATATGATTAAGAGCATTCTGAACCTCCATCTTCAAAATTGTTGGCCCTTCATTATTATTCTGAACATCATACTGTTCGTCTCTGTTATCGTCATAAAGGTTTTTCACGTAATCTGACCATACATGTAAAATCTGTTCTTTTTCTATTATGACTCTTCCATCTTTTGTCTTTAGGCAGCCTGCTGATGTACGTGTTCTTTGATTGGTAAGCTCCTGAATTCTTTTGTGCATTAGTTTCGCATTTTTTACTGTTGTGTTGTTTTTCAATTTCTCTGCAATTTTTCTCAAGCCATGTTTCTTTTGCCTCCTTACATAAGGTTCTGACTTTTCTGTGAATTTCTTCATATTTGGCAGGATTATTTTTGTTTTGTCTTCTTGTTTCCATTAGTTGCAAAATTTCTTCAGTCATCCATGTCTTACGGCCCACTTTCTTTACTTTTGGAATAGTTTTTTCTGCTGCACAACTGATTGAATTCTTCAGCATTTCCCATTGATCATCTACATCTTGAAATAGGATCTCTAGATCAGACAATAAATCAAATTTGTTCTTTACTTCTATGTTAAAATTATCTTGTATTTCTTTGTCAGTTTTCAATTTGCACAAGTCATATTTAGGGTTTCCTGCTGTATACTTGACTTTCTTTAACTTAACCCTCAATGTGCCAGTAATTAATCTGTGATCACTGTAACAGTCTGCATTTGGAACTGTTTTTACAACTGTTAACGCATTTCGAAACCTTTTGCTAATCAGGATGTAATCTATCTGGTTTTTAATCCTGCTGTCTGGACTCCTCCATGTCCATAATCTTCTAGGATGTTGTTTAAACCAGGTGTTTCCTACCACCATTTCTTGTTCTTTTGCCCATTCTACAAGTCTGTAACCTCTTTCATTTCTCTCTCCCAAACCATGGTTGCCTACACTGCATCCATCGCTTTGCTTTCCTATTTTTGCGTTGAAATCACCCATTATGATATTTATTTCTGATTTTTTACAGTTCTTCAAAGCAGATTCAATGTCATTATAAAATTCCTCTATGCTTTCTTCACTGCTTTCACTTGTTGGGGCATATACTTGAATGACATTTATCTTAAAAGGTCTTCCGTTTAATTTTACTAATATAACTCTGTCTGACACAGCCCAGTATCCTTTGACAGAATTTGATGTTTGCTTATCTAACATAATGGCTACACCTCTTTGCTGTTCTTCTCCCCCAGAGTAAATAATCTTACAATCCTCTCCTGTCCTTATCCCTTTCACTTACACTTTCCTTATGATACACAAATCCATACTGTTCACACCGTGAATCATACCAGGACTTCATACATCCTCTTTCAAATACATTTTGTTTCCCATAACCTCTTTCAAACAAACTTTGATTTAACATATCCTCAAGTCAAACATGTAAGGAGTTCACATAACCTAAGTCAAACATTTCACAATTTAACACATCCTCTGTCAAACATTTCAGGATTTTACAGACCATTAAGTCAAACATTTCAGAATTTCACATATCTGCAGTCAAAACATATAAGAATTTCACATATCCTCAGTCATACATACCAGTATTTCACATATCAGTCAAAACATATAAAGATGACGTAACTTCCTTGTAGCAAGATGGCGGGACATTTTTTCATCCCTTAGAATGGAACGTGTATTTGCCTAAATGTTTGTAGTTTAAGTGTGTTTTTCATGGTGGAATGGAGTTCGGACTGTGCAATGGAGTTCGTGCACGCGCGCCTGGACTCCCCTCAACACATTATCGGCGCCCGGTGGCAATATTTAAGCAAGACACGACGACCAGATGATGACCGGCAAGGACACAGCGTGGTAAAAGAGCAAGCTCACGCAGAAACCGGTTAAAGTGTGACAGATTGGGCATCGGGGAGATTTCAGAATTTCACACATCCTCTGTCAAACATTTAAGAATTTCACATATCCTCAAATCAAATATTTCAGAATTCCACATATTCGCAGTCAAAATATATAAGGATTTCATATATCCTCAGACACACATACCTGGATTTCACATATCATCAGTCACACATACCAGGATTTCACATATCATTAGTCTAACATTTCAGAATTTCACATATCCACAGTCAAAACATATAAGGATTTCACATATCAGTCAAACATTTCAGGATTACACATATCCTCAGCCAAACATTTCAGAATTTCACATATCCTTAGTCAAAACATATAAGGATTTCACATATCCTCAGTCAATAAACATACCAGTTTTTCACATATCCTCAGCCAGATATACCAGGTATTCTTTTTCTAACCTTAAATAACGGAGATGTATTGCATAAGATGTTCTTCACTTAATAAATGTAGTTACTTGTCTTATTCTGTTCTCCATCTCTGTGATACATCTTTCATTGTGATGTTATCCATGTACCTAAATACTTGAATGTGTTAAATGCACATCCTTTACAAGTCATCATCATCAGCCCCATCATTGTTTGGCTGTTTTCTATTTTCTAGGCACCTACATGCTCAGTGTGTGTCTATTTCTTCTTCTTCTGCCCATTATTTCCCACTGAGGCATAGGCTTCAACTCATGCCAAGCATTTTACTAGCTCCTACAGCTCCCTCCATTTTCTAATATTATTAATCTCTGTAATTCTCTTATCCATGTTTTTAGGTATATGTTCAGTGTACTTGTCCCAAATGATACTACTGGCACCTTGCTGTCTTGACAGATGGTAGTTTGTTACAGTGTGCTTTTAAAAAAAAAAAAGGCATAATAACTAAAACCTATGGCAGTAGCAAACGTGACTGGAAAGACCAATTCGCACTTTAAATATTTGACCACGCTGGTTACATGTGATAACATGGTCATTTCCATCATCACGCACCATCTGACATCTCCCACCTATCTGCAGTCTTTTTCTTCTTTGTCTTTATTCCATTCTTGATCTCTCGCCTCCATGCAATACGATCAGTTCTGACTTGCTCCAAAGGTGCAATATCAAAGCATGTATCAATCATGTCCCACTCACACACACCTTTGTATTGTAGTTGAGGCCAACCCCAAGATCTTTTATCCATCTGTAATTCACCAAATAAGACGTCCTTTGGTATTCTACCATCGATCCTCCTGATGTGGCCTATCCATCATTGTATAAGATATTTTTCATTTTCTAAAAAGCCTTTGATTGGCCTATTCTGCCTTTAATCTCTGTCACGTTTCTTCCATCGGATGCTATGATTTCCCCAGATATTTGAATTTATCAACATGGTGAAACATTTTCCCATCTACTGTTAGATCACATTTTGGTGTTATCGTTTTCTTTTATATAAACCACTGTTTCCATTTTCTTGATATTCAAAGACAGGTGTCTTGTCACAAATGGAAAATGGTAACCTGATCATTGCCATGAAAGTTGATATAATCATCGGAGATAACGGAGTGACTATACACAACATTTTGTGAATAGTACGAGCCGCTATACACAAAAATTGGTTACCGGTCACGTGATTATTCAGCTGGTCACGTGATGTCTACTTTCTTTTGACTACATTATTAATGTTCGTGGAACTATCATTGTGTTCTTGGTAGTGTAGTGGTTAGTATCTCCACCTGTCATGCGGAAGACTGGGGTTCAACTCCCCGCCAGCAATTTTTTTTTTTTAATTTTTTAATCAATCAGTCAGGTGCTGTCTCCACAATGAAGGTTGGCTGCAATGGATCTCCAACACTGCCTGTCTCTCGCCTTGACTGTACATTCTGTCAGGCTGATGTTCGTCCATCTCTTGATGTTATCTTCCCACTTGTATCATTGTCTACCTCTTGCCCTCAACCTTGCCCTCAAGTATGGTTTTTATAAGAGTATCATGTCTTTTAACAGTAACATGGCCAAAATATTTCACTTGCCTCCTCTTTATCTCTTCCATCAACTCTCTCTTCATTCCCAATTTTTCTAGAACCTCTGGATTTGATTGTTTTTGTTTCCATGAAATATGACATATTTGTCTGTATATCCACATCTCCAGGGCTTCTAATCGACTTTCTTGTTGCTTGTTTTAGGAACTAAAATATAGAACTGAGAAACTCGAAGCATTTAAATAAAGTGTGCTCAAAAAAAAAAAAAAAAACAGACAAGAAGAGAGAATAATAGTCTTCTTCAAATTTCTGTGAATAGGGGCTCATACTATTCACAAAATTTTGTGCAGAATAATCACGTGACCAGCCACAAATTTTTGTGTATAGTGGCTCATACTATTCACAAAATGTTGTGTATAGGGGCTCCCTATAATCATTGTTCTTGTGGTCATCTGCGACAATTTTACCTTGAAAAAAATTCCTTTAATGAAACATGAAACAAATACTATTATACTTACTTAATCCTGCGGTAACCAGATCTCTTGTTACATTAATTATGACAATAATTGTAGGATACTGCTCATAGTCGAAGTATTTCTTACGTTCTGCATTTGATAGCGAATACCCCAGCCTCAACTTTCTGTTTTCGTCAACAATAAACAACCCGTCAAACTGTGGAAGACTATCCGCTGTGGTGATGACATGAAATCTGTATGATGATGCTGCCTCGCTGAGAAAACTTAAAGAATTAAAATCGTATAAAACAGTGCTAGAGTTGATGTTCTCTGGAAATGCCTCACTTATTTTGATTACTTCGTCGTATTTTGTGCTTTCTGTGTGCCGACGATTTCGATGTAACGAGCGCTGATCCTCCGATTCTTTAACTATCTGTTCGTAATTCTTCACGGAAAGCTCCGCTGTTGTATCGTACAGATAATTGACAAGCACTAGGGCTAGAACAATACAAGTTCTTGAGAACGCCATTTTGATTACCGTTGTTGCAGAATAAAAACGCCAGCAGCAGACGGCAGACTTGAAGTTCTACCCGCGACACAAGGACCTGTCCTGCTCGCCAGCCATTGTGTTTCACAGAAAACACTTTCCTAAATGTATGAATCACTGCTTAAATCCTTCGAATATAAACACGAAATAAACTTCCGTCTGCCTGATAAAACTAGGTCTAGTAACTAACTGTGGGGGAATTTCTTCGATCCGCCAGATTTGTCCCCGAACCGTTAGATAGCCTAGCCGTTCCTTGCTGCCGTTGAAAATCGATATCCCTCCTTCTACCCGAACCAACCTACTCCTGAATCTGTAAGAAAATCCACAGGAAAAAACAACTAATCTGAAAAACTACAACATAATCCACACGTAAATCACCCACTCCTGGTCCCTGCCACTGAACTTATACCTTCCCTCAAGATACCTGTGAATGACATCACCCACCGGTACCTTTCTAAACTAAACCACGGCCAGGCTGTAGGCATCTGCCCGCGACCTACTTCTTCTACACACACACAGCGCGATCGTGAACGGAACAGCCAGCTTGCCTCCCAATGCTGTCTACTTTACGAGTGACAATACAGCTTATTTAACCAAAATCTTTCTATTAATACGTACAAATATTACACTTTACATTGTTTTAAACCGTTATACATTATACATCGGCTTTAAAATTTCATTTAAGGGCTTAAATAATTGAAATGTGAAGCAAATACAAGGGGAAAGATGACCTAATTAAATGCGGAAAACGTATTGTTCCAGTTTGACAGACAGCGCCCTGGAATAGAGGGGAAGTTCTGAGAACACGGTCCATGATGTCTCGCTGTTGAAGAGGATAGCACACAAGCCCGCCTTGCAGAAATATCAATCGCTGGTGCAGACTTCGGGGTTTTGAAATCACACGAGACATACATTCACATATGCTCATCGATGTTTACAGGACACGTGTATCGTGTCTATTAATATCATCATTATGTTCCCTGCCAAATGGCGTTGAAGTTCATAGATTCCCGCCTATTGTGTTGTGAATCAATTCTATATATGCTTTTCCACTATGATTTTGTCATAGATCACCAAGCATAGTTTTTCTTTGTCTTTCTCTGTCTCTTCTACCACAAAACAAGAAATAGTAGTTTGTGCAGAAAGCTTTAGGTCGCTAAGAAAGTACACAAACAAATACACAAGTACTGATTCGCGCCCATAGAAGTAGATATTGCAGAACACACGAAACAACATAAACATTGACAGCTATAGTTTTCATAGGTTCCAACCTGTCACCTCTAAATAACGACAATCCCTCACTGAGGGAACAAAGTGTACTTTGACGTACGGCCAACTTGAGACCCTGTCTCTTCTATGGCTCATCTTTCTAGTCTTCACAAAATGTCCCAATGTCTCTCATCATCATCAACATGTGCCAAGCGTGGACGGTCTCATTTCGCCATCTCACACGACCACCAGAGTCGTGGATCAGCTCTGTGATTTTATCTCGATGATGCCAAATGGCAAGCCATCTAGACAGTTAACTCTCTTTGTTTACGCTCTTCTCACTACAA
Source organism: Cepaea hortensis (assembly GCA_963921405.1). Classification (NCBI taxonomy): domain Eukaryota; kingdom Metazoa; phylum Mollusca; class Gastropoda; order Stylommatophora; family Helicidae; genus Cepaea; species Cepaea hortensis. Next base: position 129,592,406 of record OY992876.1, on the reverse strand, counting down.
AACAAAAATATCATGGTCTCTGTATTATAATTGTGTGTGATGTTCTACTTTTCCTAACCTCTTTCGGGCACTTGTTGTTAGTTACGTTGGTTATCCGCGGTATTCCGGCTCACAATACGAACAAATTACTGAGTGACCATCAAAAGCAACACGCCTTGGAAAGAACAGTCATTTTCTTTCTTTTCCTTTGTGTTCGCTCGCTTTGAACTCACGACAGTCATACACGTGTTACTACTCCTAGTGCACTGGACTGATTTTTACGTGTGGATTAGCTTCCTCGATTACCAGTGTCCTTCGCCATCAGGCGAACCCACTCCGACTTGTATTTGTAATCTACGTCCCCAAGTCAAGGACGAGAAGCCAACATTTTAGTCCCACTGACCGGTGTAGGGGTTGAACCCAATACCTCGGCATCACCACACCGGATATTTAAGAATGAGCGTTCTTATCTATTCGGTCATACTGACCTCCAAGAACTGTAATGCAATGATGGTTCTTGGGTGAAGAGGCAGGGGTGAACCGGCACGAAGATGGACGCGGGATATTGCAGACACCTTGGACATGAAGTTGCATGAAGCGGGAGAAATGGCCAAAATTCGAGAAACTGTTCATTGAGCCGTGATGAGAGTCATGATAAAGGACTTGCCAATTGATACTGATGATGATGATGATGATGATGATGATGATGATGATGATTATGCTGATGATGATGATTATGATAATGATGCTGATAATGATAACGATGATGATGATGGTGATGATGATGCTGATGATGATGATGATGATGATTATGATGATGATGATCAAAACCTGTAAAAGTATTCACCCTGTTTGTTTTAACTGATTAAGTGCCATAGGATGATTAGTAGTCTTAAGCAACTTCCCATATATACCATGGGCTTATATATCGCCGAAATGCCATTGTCTTATAATACAACATGTTTTTAATTAAAGCCATAATTGTGTAACACCCCTACTTCCCATTTTCCTCCATCCATTTTTGTTTGGTACAAACCTACTGTTTGTTTGGCAGTGAATCTGTTTAAAACCCCGTTAATTGTACAGGGCCGGTGGGGGCGAGAACCGGGTTTCGGAGCTCTACGTCGCCTGGCCTGAATGCACCCTGGCTGCCATCATATCGTGCTGCACCTGTCAGGGTCACATGTAAAACACCTGTGGCGTCCGGCGAAATCTAGAACGTTCCTGGTCAAGCTTTCCGTGGACATCTTTTCTTCTTTTTTGTGTTTGTCAAGGGTCACTTCAACTGAGCGCGGATATCTCCAAAACTCATCATCATCATCTTGTGCCCTGTCGATAAACGTGGACGGTCATGTCGACAAGAGAAACATCTCGATAAATACGCTCGATGGGAGAAAAACGTTCGGGAGTCATGACCCAGATGGGTCCACCTTCTGAGAGTGCAAAGAAGGTAAAGGGGCCGAAACATTCGGCGAGGTGGGACCACTTATGATGATCAGAAGCCTCCTTTCGTGCTTGCTTTCCAGCGGAGTTTTACCACTGTTATTTGCTGCCCAGCTATTTCAGCGTTCCATTACTTCTTTCTCTGTTTTCCTCTGCCTCTCTTGTTTAGTATTTTCTCCTCTTCTTCTTCTTCTTCTTCTTCTTCTTCTTCTTCTTCTTCTTCTTCTTCTTCTTCTTCTTCTTCTTCTTCTTCTTCTTCTTCTTCTTCTTCTTCTTCTTCTTCTTCCATTTACCTAATTGAAGTGTGAAATAGTGGAGGGGAGGTGTGGGGGAGGAGGGGGTGAGATGTAAAGATCTTTAATGCTCTTTCTAATGCTCTTTGTAAGTTGGTATCAATTTCTCTAAGGGTGTTCTTGATACCATCTGTTACGTGGTCTTCCCCTGACTCTGTATCCATTATATTTCTTCAATGTGGCTCTGTGTGACAGATGGTTCCAGGACATTCTGGTGAGGTGGCAAACCCATTTAATGTGTTGTTCTTTAATGAAGTGCATGACTGGTTTCAGATCTGGTCGTTTTCTAACTTCGTCATTTCTACTCCCGTCTCCCATGGTTACTCCAGCAGTTCTTCTATAGCATCTCTGTTGTTATGACTTTACGGGATTTCCTTGAGCACTTATAGGTATTTTCTCATAGAAGGATTATTTCTCGACTGTACCACTACTGTTGATATGCTTCATACATTTCATTTGTGTTTTCCTTATGGTTATGACAAGTGTTATGTAACACTTATCAGAGAAATTAGACGTAGGCAGTCACAATTTTGTGGACATGTTATGAGAAGAAATAAAATGGAGAACTTAGTGACAACTGGCAATATTGAAGGGAAGAGAACAAGGGGACGCAGAAAAGTAAATACTTGGATGGCTTGGCCACGTGGTATAGTCGAGATAAGGCCACTGAGGTCATCCTGACTCTGGTGATCGTGTGAGATGGCGAAACATGACCGTCCACACTTATAGGCATGGCACATGATGATGATGACGTGACACCTGCAGCACTCAGTACATGAGCATGGGTTTTTTTTTCTCTGCCCATGATATTCTCAACACCTCAACACGCATCACTACGGTCAGATCATCACCGCCCAAAGTCTCATCACCACTGCATTACTCATTGTCCAACATTCGTACCCGGTTTCTCTACTGCCTTCGCGCTGACCAAATCAATTGCTTTTGGCGTTTAATGTATTCAGCGCTTAATTGTTGGTCTTTCGTTCTGTACAAGACATGCTTAGCATCTTTCTGTAGCTTCACATTTGTCATTTGACCTCTAAAGACGGAGTGGGTTCGTCTGATGTCGAGGGACACTGTTAATAAGGAAAGCTAATCCACAAGCAAAATTCAGTCCAGCGCTAAAACGTAACCTCACATTCCATCCACAGTGTCTGGCGATTAAACATACCTTCCTTCATCTGTCATTGGTCTATTCTGAGATTGTGATTAGCAATTCGTTAATGCCTAACACGCAAATGTATTATTCAGACTCAAAAGATCGCATTTCCCACAGGCACCTTAAAGTGTGGATATTTTTCTGTCGGGCGAAAAAAGAAAACCCTAACCTGCCTTAATTCCTCAGGCTCAAGACCCCCCCCCCCCCTCCCCCCTCCCCCATACACCGCAAGGTACTATATAGGCAGTAATTGACAGTTTGACCTTGTCAAAACACTCGTTTCCTTGCACATCTCATAACCTTCTATAAAAATCATCTACAAGAGTTATGACGTGAAATGTATTAAATAGATCGGAAGACGCTCGGCTGACCATTTTAGAAAACGTCTTAGGGACACTACACAATATACCCACAAACCTGTTTCAAATCACTTCAGTTCTCCATATTACAATTGTCGACAATGTGTATGTTATTGCCATAAGATCATGCTATTCGGATAGCTCGGCGAGTGAGACTTAGAATGGAGAACCACTTAATCAACACTTTGGAATGTGTCTATCCCGCCGGAATCAATGCTGTTACATAATTTCTTTTAAATATCCCATAGCAGGAACAAGTTGTGGGTTGGTAAAGGCTCATCGTGTGTTGTAGACCTGAGTACACGAAGGAGTAGGTGGCCAGTGTCTACCTTCCGGAGCGAACAACGACAGCCGGCTGAGCCCATACCACGTCCTAACCGTTACAACAACGTGCTAGCAATTGTTACATATGTCATTGTGCAACGCCTTTTTAATCTGTGTCAGTAATAAGTTGAAGCATTTAAATATATCCATATATAACTTTACCTTTCTCGGTTAGACTTTGTATATTTGGTTGTACATTTTCTCCACACCACAAGGTACAAGAGGAACAAGATGAGATGATGATGATTTTCACACCATAAGGTACAAGAGGAACAAGATGAGATGATGATGATTTTCACACCATAAGGTACAAGAGGAACAAGATGAGATGATGATGATGATTTTCACAACGCAAGGTACAAGAGGAACAAGATGAGATGATGATGCTTTTCACATCATCAGGTACAAGAGGAACAAGATGAGATGATGATGATTTTCACACTATAAGGTACAAGAGGAACAAGATGAGATGATGATGATGATTTTCACAACGCAAGGTACAAGAGGAACAAGATGAGATGATGATGATTTTCACAACGTAAGGTATCAGAGGAACAAAATGAGATGATGATGATTTTCACACCATAAGGTACAAGAGGAACAAGATGAGATGATGATGATTTTCACACCATAAGGTACAAGAGGAACAAGATGAGATGATGATGATTTTCACAACGCAAGGTATAAGAGGAACAAGATGAGATGATGATGCTTTTCACACCATAAGGTACAAGAGGAACAAGATGAGATGATGATGATTTTCACACCATAAGGTACAATAGGAACAAGATGAGATGATGATGATTTTCACAACGCAAGGTATAAGAGGAACAAGATGAGATGATGATGATTTTCACACCATAAGGTACAAAAGGAACAAGATGAGATGATGATGAATTTCACACCATAAGGTACAAGAGGAACAAGATGAGATGATGATGATTTTCACACCATAAGGTACAAGAGAACAAGATGAGATGATGATGATTTTCACACCATAATGTACAAGAGGAACAAGATGAGATGATGATGATTTTCACACCATAAGGTACAAGAGGAACAAGATGAGATGATGATGATTTTCACAACGCAAGGTACAATAGGAACAAGATGAGATGATGATGCTTTTCACACCATAAGGTACAAGAGGAACAAGATGAGATGATGATGAATTTCACACCATAAGGTACAAGAGGAACAAGATGAGATGATGATGATTTTCACACAATAAGGTACAAGAGGAACAAGATGAGATGATGATAATTTTCACAACGCAAGGTATAAGAGGAACAAGATGAGATGATGATGATTTTCACACCATAAGGTACAAGAGGAACAAGATGAGATGATGATGATTTTCACAACGCAAGGTATAAGAGGAACAAGATGAGATGATGATGATTTTCACACCATAAGGTACAAGAGGAACAAGATGAGATGATGATGAATTTCGCACCATAAGGTACAAGAGGAACAAGATGAGATGATGATGATTTTCACAACGCAAGGTATAAGAGGAACAAGATGAGATGATGATGATTTTCACACCATAAGGTACAAGAGGAACAAGATGAGATGATGATGATGATTTTCACAACGCAAGGTACAAGAGGAACAAGATGAGATGATGATGATTTTCACAACGCAAGGTACAAGAGGAACAAGATGAGATGATGATGATTTTCACAACGCAAAGTACAAGAGGAACAAGATGAGACGATGATGATTTTCACACCACAAGGTACAAGAGGAACAAGATGAGATGATGATGATTTTCACACCATAAGGTACAAGAGGAACAAGATGAGATGATGATGATTTTCACAACGCAAGGTATAAGAGGAACAAGATGAGATGATGATGATTTTCACACCACAAGTTACAAGAGGAACAAGATGAGATGATGATGATTTTCACACCATAAGGTACAAGAGGAACAAGATGAGATGATGATGATTTTCACAACGCAAGGTACAAGAGGAACAAAATGAGATGATGATGATTTTCACAACGCAAGGTACAAGAGGAACAAGATGAGATGATGATGATTTTCACACCATAAGGTACAAGAGGAACAAGATGAGATGATGATGGTGATTTTCACAACGCAAGGTACAAGAGGAACAAGATGAGATGATGATGATTTTCACAACACAAGGTACAAGAGGAACAAAATGAGATGATGATGATTTTCACACCACAAGGTACAAGAGGAACAAGATAAGATGATGATGATTTTCACACCATAAGGTATAAGAGGAACAAGATAAGATGATGATGATTTTTACACCACAAGGTACAAGAGGAACAAGATGAGATGATGATGATTTTCACAACGCAAGGTACAAGAGGAACAAGATGAGATGATGATAATTTTCACACCATAAGGTACAAGAGGAACAAGATGAGATGATGATGATTTTCACAACGCAAGGTATAAGAGGAACAAGATGAGATGATGATGATTTTTACACCACAAGGTACAAGAGGAACAAGATGAGATGATGATGATTTTCACAACGCAAGGTACAAGAGGAACAAGATGAGATGATGATGATTTTCACACCATAAGGTACAAGAGGAACAAGATGAGATGATGATGGTGATTTTCACAACACAAGGTACAAGAGGAACAAAATGAGATGATGATGATTTTCACAACGCAAGGTACAAGAGGAACAAGATGAGATGATGATGATTTTCACACCACAAGGTACAAGAGGAACAAGATAAGATGATGATGATTTTCACACCATAAGGTATAAGAGGAACAAAATGAGATGATGATGATTTTCACAACGCAAGGTACAAGAGGAACAATATGAGATGATGATGATTTTCACACCACAAGGTACAAGAGGAACAAGATGATATGATGATGATTTTCACACCACAAGGTACAAGGGGAACAAGATGAGATGATGATGATTTTCACACCACATGGTACAAGAGGAACAAGATGAGATGATGATGATTTTACACCATAAGGTACCAGAGGAACAAGATGAGATGATGATGAATTTCACACCATAAGGTACAAGAGGAACAAGATGAGATGATGAGGATTTTCACAACGCAAGGTATAAGAGGAACAAGATGAGATGATGATGATTTTCACACCATAAGGTACAAGAGGAACAAGATGAGATGATGATGATGAATTTCACAACGCAAGGTAGAAGAGGAACAAGATGAGATGATGATGATTTTCACAACGCAAGGTACAAGAGGAACAAGATGAGATGATGATGATTTTCACACCATAAGGTACAAGAGGAACAAGATGAGATGATGATAATTTTAACACCATAAGGTACAAGAGGAACAAGATGAGATGATGATGATATTCACAACGCAAGGTACAAGAGGAACACTATGAGATGATGATGATTTTCACACCATAAGGTACAAGAGGAACAAGATGAGATGATGATGAATTTCACAACGCAAGGTACAAGGGGAACAAGATGAGATGATGATGATTTTCACACCACATGGTACAAGAGGAACAAGATGAGATGATGATGATTTTACACCATAAGGTACCAGAGGAACAAGATGAGATGATGATGAATTTCACACCATAAGGTACAAGAGGAACAAGATGAGATGATGAGGATTTTCACAACGCAAGGTATAAGAGGAACAAGATGAGATGATGATGATTTTCACACCATAAGGTACAAGAGGAACAAGATGAGATGATGATGATGAATTTCCCAACGCAAGGTAGAAGAGGAACAAGATGAGATGATGATGATTTTCACAACGCAAGGTACAAGAGGAACAAGATGAGATGATGATGATTTTCACACCATAAGGTACAAGAGGAACAAGATGAGATGATGATAATTTTAACACCATAAGGTACAAGAGGAACAAGATGAGATGATGATGATATTCACAACGCAAGGTACAAGAGGAACACTATGAGATGATGATGATTTTCACACCATAAGGTACAAGAGGAACAAGATGAGATGATGATGAATTTCACAACGCAAGGTACAAGAGGAACAAGATGAGATGATGATGATTTTCACAACGCAAGGTACAAGAGGAACAAGATGAGATGATGATGATTTTCACACCATAAGGTACAAGAGGAACAAGATGAGATGATGATTTTCACACCACAAGGTACAAGAGGAACAAGATGAGATGATGATGATTTTCACACCACAAGGTACAAGAGGAACAAGATGAGATGATCATTATTTTCACAACGCACTGTACAAGAGAAACAAGATGAGATGATGATGAGGATTTTCACATTTGCATAAAACACTCGTTTTATTCTTGTTTGAGGGTAGCTGTTCTGATTTCGAAATGTAGCAGGAACAGTGGTATTTACATTTATATGGCAATTTTACGCACAGTAGCCTGCCATTTAGCCGGTCTCCGTAGCGAAGGTCTTACGGACGCGATTCGTAAGCCCGCTTACCCGCGTTCGAAACACAGCTGCGACCGATTTGGCAGCAGACCGCGTAACGCTGAGTTTTAACGAGTTGGTATGGGGTGTCTTGGAAAGCAATGTCAAACTATTGAACGTAAACTTGCCAAGACATCAACAAAAGCAGTAAAATGCTGGTGTTGACAGCGATGTCCTGTAAAAAGGGTATGCAAAAAACAAAAAACAAAAAAAGCTTGCCATTTATGATGGACACATAACAGTACAGACATCTTTGGCATGTGGGGGGACGAGGCAGGAGACATGGCCAGAGATCAAGAGGCCTTTCGACGCGCCGTGATGAAAGCGACTATCTGTAGATGACCTGCCACATGATGATAGAGAGCTCGCCATTGTTAGTTGCATATCCTTTACAGGACGTCGCAGTCAACCCCAGCATTTGTGGCTGTGATGTCTTGGCAAGTTTACGTTCAATGGTATGCCATAGCTTTCTGAACGACTGGCACTCATACCCTGTGTATAGGAAACCAACGCAAGGCTGTCTGCTTCCAAATCGCTTGCAGCTGTGTTTCAAACGCGATATATGGGATTACGAATTGTATTCCTAAAGCCTTCGCCACAGAACCGGACGAGCTTGCCATTGCTTTCATTATAAACACGCGAACGGACACGAAACGAGAGCTGGTAATTCAACATGAAAACAGTAATTAGGGACCTGCATGTACAACTAATTTCTTACAACAGTCAGCGAAAGCAGCACTCGAATCTCCCGATGACTCGTAACTTTTTGTATCCAGTTTCAATTCTGTCTCGTGATAAAAACCTCTGCCACAATCACAGGCAGCTGATTAACCTTAGCCAAGACAATCATGTTATCTTGGGGAGTGAGAGCAAGCAGACGACGTCCGTGTGTGCTTGTGTAGATGAGAGTGGTAGAGAGAGAGAGAGAGAGTGGGGGGGGGGGGGGTAAGAGAGGGCACTCTTAACAATGCCTGACCTCCCGACCTTAGTTCTCTCGCAGGGCGGGCCTTCTAATCCGGTACAGCCGTTACAGGGATCCGTTTCTCTTGTGGTCTTTGTGAGAATTGTTTCATCAGGTTCTTCACATTTGTTTCGTTTCAAATCTTTCACACATGTTTTACATTCACACATGGGATCAAATTATCACATCTGTTTCATTTCGCAAGCTGCTTCTATTTAAATTATACATATCCCTTTTGTTTCATGTTTCTTATTTCTCTGTTGAATGTTTATTTCCTTCTCTTATTTCTATCAAGTGGAAATCCGGGCCTTGAACGGACGAAAGACTACAAACGAATTTTATTTACAAAGACTCACAAATTGGGCACGCAGACCCGTCTTACATTCGGTCCTTCCAACCACCCATCTTTCACAGGGCAAATATACCTCCTATATATATATATATATATATATATATATATATATATATATATATATATATATATATATATATATATATATATATATATTGTTTGCATATCCTATTTACAGGTTATTGCAGTCAACACCAGCATTTTTCAGCTGCTGTTGATGTCTTGGCAAGTTTTACGTTCAATAGTTTGCCATTGATTTCTGAACGATCGGCTCACATATCTTCCGCAAGAAACCAACGCGACGCGATCCGCTGCCGAATCTCGCTCAGTGTGTTTCGTACGTGAGTATACGGGATTACGAACAGCGTCCTTAACCGTTTTGCCAGGGAGACCGGCCTTCTGTATTATGCATGTTAAATGCATGTAGCTATAAACATAATAAGATGAACGCTGAGCATAAACGTAAGATGGATCTAAATGTGTTTTGAGTTACACGTACAAAGGGTGGGGTGTGAGGGGGGGGGGCGATTTAACAGTAAGAAGAGCACTTCATTGAGCGGGGCTTTATCCCACACGGCTCGGCCCCTTTCCGCAGAGCTCCAGAGACGACAACTAGTAATCTCCGTGAAAATTGCACCTGTGAACCAAATGGCGTAGCCCGAACTCGAACCCACAGGCTTCGGAGCTCGAGGTAGATGGTTTAATCACTTGGCCAGGGATGGAACTATAGCATGGATGGAAAGTTATTCAATCTCAGAAGGCTGAAAGCTAAAACCAAAATTGACAGCGACACCGTCAGAGAGCTCATGTTTGCTGATGATTGCGCTCTATATGCCAACTCAGAGGCGGACATGCAACATAATGTTACAGATTTCTC
>OY992876.1:129414727-129577227 GCA_963921405.1 Cepaea hortensis | reverse complement strand
TTTGCATTTTCCTTAGAAACCACATTTCTGCAGCCATCAGATGTTTTTTCAGCTTGACTGCTCATTGTTCAAGTTTCACATCCATACAAAAGAACAGGCACTATGTATCCCCTCAACACGCTTTTTCTCGTTGCATTTGGCAGCATTATGTTGTTGGAAACTTGGTCATTAGGAGATTTTGAAATCAAAAAACGTTTTCAAAAATGTCTAAATGACAGCTATGATAGTGGGTATTTCCAATCATTATCATCTTCTACCTTTGTCGTCAAGCATCGTGGGGAGGAATAGATGACGTTCCAACGCCCGAAGGGTGGCACTGGATAGTGTCATTCCGTGTCATTGTACAGTCTTTGATGTTGTCAATCCATTTTCTTATCGGGCGTCCATTTACTCTCTTATTAGATGTTCTTTGATGTAGCGCAACTTCTGGTAGTTGGTGGTGTTGCATTTTAACGAGATGGCCGAACCATGTGGGCTTCTGCCTTTCAAATTATGTGGCATAAGGAGAAGATTCCACAGTATGTAGTTTCTTACTTGGTCCCGGATAGTTAAGTTGAGAGCATTTCATCTCGTTGTGGTGTTTAAAACTGGAAATGGGAGGTAGATATCTCCAATTCGTAGTTGACAACAATTATAGGAAAACCAGGAATTGGCCCGTACGACTCTCTAGTGATAAAACAGATATATATTATAAGATTCCACTAGATAAAAGTCAGGTTTTCTAATAGAAGGCCAAGAGAACACAGGGAAGTCACAGCTTTAAGAAAACAATTAAAGTTCTATCTGAATAACGAAGACACAAACAATAGATTATGTAATCTATTGTTTGTGTCTTCGTTATTCAAATTCACTACGGGAAAACATTGTTTTGAATTTCTGAAAGCTCAATCTGGTTATATTGGAAGCTAGTATTATCCCTTCCATCTACTCTCTCTCTCTGGATTATGTTGTCAAATGAAGAAACACTATCACACTATAGTTGAACACATAAATGCACATGTGACACTGATGAAATTAAATAACACCGTAGAAGACGTTTACAATATTGTAATGGAAGAAAAGGGGGTGTGGTATGCTCCATGGGCATATTAATATTACAACATTATTGTTATATACTGACACAATTATTCTTAATTGTCATAAATAGGTAACTATCACAATTGTTATATCTTTAAAACAAACAAACAAACAAACAAACAAAAAACTCTGGAAACACCAGCAAAGGTCTAACACAATTAACTATGGATGACTGTTCTATTGTCTCTGGTTAAGTGAAGCACTGAGTGTAAAGGTTTATTTCCTGGGTTGATCTGGTAACTACTAGTTGATCTTGATACTGCTGATTCCAGTTTGCTAATCTAGGGTTCAGGTTCCTTTGTGGGATGATTACTGTAGGTATCAGTGGAGACTAATTGGTGTTGTTTAACTGTTGTTGGCCTCTGGGTGGACATGAATATTGAGATTACATAGTTGTTGCATGCCACTTAGCTGGCTTCTTGAGTGGCACTGTCCGATTGACGATCCTATGCTCCTCATGGCAAAATACGGGCGACGGCTCTCATCATTCACCGAGGATTGCACCACTCAGACCAAAGATGTTCCCAGTCTTAGAAGTACCATATGCAACAAACGACCACCACCCATCATTATCTGCCAATATAATATGTACACCACTGTACTCATCCTCACAAACAGTTTGGAAAAAGTACATGTATACTTTTCAGGATTACGCATATCCTCAGCCAGACATTTCAGAATTTCACATATCCTTACTCAAAACATATAAGGATTTCACATATCCTCAGTCAAACAAACAAAGATTTCACATATCCCCAGTCAATAAACATACCAGTTTTTCACATATCCTCAGCCAGACATACCAGTTATTCTTCTTGTAACCTTAAATAACGGAGATGTATTGCATAAGATGTTCTTCACTTAATAAATGTTTTTGCTTGTCCTATTCTGTTCTCGGTCTCCGGTCTCCGTGGCCAAAGGCTTGCGAACGCGGTTCGTGAGTCGGGTACCAGGCGTTCGAAACTCAGCCACGACCGATTTGTGTAGCAGACCGTGTCGCGTTGTGTTATAACGTGCTGGTATGGGAGCCGGTCGTTAAGAAAGCAATAGCAAACTACTGAACGTAAAAACTTGCCTAGTACATCTACAGCAGCTGAAAAAATGCTGGTGTTGACTGCAACGTCCTGCAAGGGATATGCAACATTTAAAAAAAATAAATTATGTTCATCTCTGTGATACATCTTCCATGTAATGTTATTCATGTACCTAAATACTTGAATGTGTTAGATTCACACCTTTCATAGGTCATCATCCTCAGCTCCATCATTGTTTGGCTTTTTTAAAACTATTTTCTAGGCAACTACATGCTCCCTGTGAGTCTATTTCTTCTTCTTCTGCCCATTATTCCCCACTGAGGCATAGGCTTCAACTCATGCCAAGCATTTTGCTAGCTCCTACAGCTCCCTCCATGTCCTAATATTATTAATCTCTGTAATTCTCTTATCCATGTTTTTAGGTATATGTTCAGTGTACTTGTCCCAAATGATACTACTGGCACCGTGCTGTCTTGACAGATGGTAGTTTGTTACACTGTGCTTTTTTTTTTTTTTAAATAAAAGGCATAATAACTAAAACCTATTGCAGTAGCGACCGTGACTGGAAAGACCAATTTGCACTTTAAATGTTTGGCCACGCTGGTTACATGTGATAACATGGTCATTTCCACCATTACGCACCATCTGACGCCTCACACCTATCTGCAATCTTGTTCTTCTTTGTCTTTATTCCATTCTTGACATTTGGCCCCCATGCAATACGATCCGTTCCGACTTGCTCCAAGGTGCAATATCAATGCCTGTATCAATCATGTCCCGCTTACATACACCTTTGTATCGTAGTAGAGGCCGACCCCGAGATCTGCTGCAGATATTGTCACTCCCATGTTATGACGCGACCAATGTCCCACATATATATCTACATGACATAGGCAACCTTCTATCATGTCTGCAAGGCATGTTTCACCCCTTTCGTGCACCGAGCGTCATAATCAGTAGTAAATCCAATCACCCCGTGGTCTATAGTACTGGCACAGTCACATCATCCTGGTAACTATTTCCTTTCCTCATGGTGGAGTGCCACATAAATGGTCCTTACACATAACAATAACGCATCAATATATGAAAATAATTATATCTATAGAAAAGCTATTAAGGTAATATCAAAGAAAGATTATCTTGCTAATTCTTCTCATCGATCCTAGGATAAGGATAAGCAAAGGAAGACAATCTAGTGATATTTTATTACCCAAGGGAACTAATAATTATTTTCCTCCAGAATAGGTCACTTCAAGTGACGGAACTCACTATTATCTTTATGAGACAGAAGAATACTTTATTCTCCACAGAGAATGGGTTCAAATCTCTTCAATATTAGATATAACTACAAGCATTTTAATCCTTCTTTCAATATCGTTAACTGATATATTTGCGTGGTTATAGGCATTTACTCTTGCCTGTATTAACAGACGGCAAAAGAGAAAAACATCCAACAAACGAATTCACAACTGCTCTAAACAATTCATTTTCCCGAATGCGCTAACTGTTGAAACAAAATGGCGACTCGCGTACATTCCATTTTCGCCGTGGCTTGTTATTATAACCATAGGTCAACTGACTAAAGTAAATAGCTTGGGGCAATTATTCCAACCAATTCATCCATCATGTGCCATGCCGATAAGCGTAGGCGGTCATGTTTTGCCATCGAATTCGATTACCAGAGTCGTGGATCAGCTCCGTGTAGCTGTCTTGACTATGCCACGTGGCCATGCCATCCAGGTATTTACTTCTCGGTTTTCCCTTTGGTCATCCCCTTGGTCTCTTCTCTTCGATCTTGCCAGTTGTCACCAAGTTCTCCAATTCATTTCTTCTTATAACATGCCCAAATAATTTTTACTGTCTACGTCCAATGTCTCTAATCAGTTTACGATCTTCATTTGCTTCTTTTAGGACTTGTTCATTGGTTTTTCTGTCTGTCCATTGTGTTCTTTACATTTTCTTCAGAAACCACATTTCCACAACCATCAGATGTTTTTCAGCTTGTCTGCTAATTTTCCACGCTTCACATCCATATAAAAGTGCAGGTTCTATGTAGTACTTCAACTGTGTATTAGTCAGTATGTTTTTCTTATTGCAAAAGGCTACCTTTGCAATGGCAATTCTTGTTCTAACCTCTTCAAGGCACCTCCCATTAGATCTTATGATTCTTCCGAGATAGCTGTACCGATTCACTTGTTTAAGAATATGCCCATTTACTTGTATATTGCATTGTGGATATTTCCTTCCTAGTGACGACCATAATCTGTGTCTTCTTACAATTCATTTCTAATCCTAGCTGTTCACTGTGTGCAACAACCGTATCTACTAAATGTTGCAGGTCCTGTTCATTGTCTGCAATCAAGACTGTAAACATCTGCATATCTAACGTTATTGATGTATTGACCCCCAATGATAATTCCTTCCATATCTTCTATATTTCTGAAAATATTTTCACTGTACAGGAAAAAAAGATCTGGCGACATTATACATCCCTGTCTCAACCCTCTCTTAATAGGTGATATTGACCTACTTCATTATAAATTCTTACGGCAGCTTGTTGTTTCCAATATATGTTTTTTTTTTTTTTTACAAGTCTAAGGTCTTTCAACAATAGATAAGATATTTATCTTACGACAAATAGCCGAGAAAAATTGGGAATATAAAAGAGATCTCCATAACATTTTTGTGGATTTTAAAACGGCTTATGATAGTGTCCATAGGAATAGTCTATGGAATGCTATGCAGGAATTTGGAATACCAAGGAAGTTAATCAACATGACCAGACTATGCATGGAAGATACTTATAATATAGTAACATATAAAGGCAGGAAATCAGACACTTTCCAAATAACATCTGGCTTGAAACAGGGTGATGCACTATCACTGCTACTCTTCAATCTGGCTCTAGAGAAAGTTGTAAGGAGGGTAAAGGAGGAATGTAATATTGGAGGAACATCCAAGCTGCTTGGTTATGCAGATGATATAGATATTATAGGGGAAAATGAACAAAAGACACTGGAAATATTGACTCACTTAAAGGAAAAAGCCCAACAGATGGGGCCTGGTTATCAACCAAGATAAGACAGAATAGAATATATGGTAATTTCAAGAGAAGGAATGGCTAAAAACTCTGGCCACATACAAATAGATAATATGACCATTAAAAGAACGGAAACATACAAATACCTGGGTACAATCTTCAACTGCTCCAACATCATAAGGGAACAAATACAAACTAGAATCAATTCTGGAAATAAGATATACTATGCACTACAACATCTACTAGCATCAAAGGCGCTATCTCGTAACACCAAGATCACAATATACAAAACACTGATCAGACCAGTTGTGACCGGGAAGGTTAACCCGGTCAACAAATGCCCGCAGAAGTCGGATGTGTCGGCCTAACGGCGCAAGAACGTAGCTCTGCTGTAAACAGGCACAACGCAGTCACATCCGAAAAAAAAAATCCGGATGAACGAAGAAGAAGAAGAAGAAGAAGAAGAAGAAGAAGAAGAAGAAGAAGAAGAAGAAGACCAGTTGTGCTGTATGGCTCTGAGACATGGAGTACAACGAAAGGAGACGAAGCCTTGCTACAAACTTTTGAGAACAAAGTTTTAAGACGCATCTTTGGATCCATTAGGGATACACAAAGTGGAGAGTGGAAAAGAAGAAGTAACAAAGACATTTATGATCTGTATAAGTCCCCGCTAATCACTGGTATCATGAAGGCTAATAGACTACAATGGCTGGGGCATATTGAAAGAATGGAAGATAATAGGGAAACAAAACTCGCTTACTCTCAAGAAATAAATGACCGTAGACCCCGAGGTTGACCAAGAAGACGCTGGAGAGATAATATACACACAGACCTACAAGCACTTGGAATCAGCGACTGGCAAGAGAAGGTCCACCGCAGAGACGAATGGAGATGGCTTGTATCTGCAGCAAAGAACCTCAATGGATCGGAATGCTGAAGAAGAAGAAGAAGAAGAAGAAGAAGAAGAAGAAGAAGAAGAAGAAGAAGAAGAAGAAGAAGAAGAAGAAGAAGAAGAAGAAGAAGAAGAAGAAGAAGAAGCAGAAGAAGAAAGAAGAAGAAGAAGAAGAAGAAGAAGAAGAAGAAGAAGAAGAAGAAGAAGAAGAAGAAGAAGAAGAAGAAGAAGAAGAAGAAGAAGAAGAAGAAGAAGAAGAAGAAGAAGAAGAAGAAGAAGAAGAAGAAGCAGAAGAAGAAGAAGAAGAAGAAGAAGAAGAAGAAGAAGAAGAAGAAGAAGAAGAAGAAGATTACTTTTGTTTTGTCTTCTTGTTTCCATTAGCTGTAACCACTCCAAACAATCGCATCGGTAATATCCACAGGCGTTGTCCATTATGTACTGGGAATGTGTTTTTCTCGACTGTTCTCAACGGTAGTTCTCAATTTTGTAAGTTGCACGCTAGGTATCCAAAATGTCACACTCGTAGATGTTGGTTTTGTGGGTATTTCCAATGGTATTAACATATTTATAACTAAAGAAACAAGGTGTTTTATAATGTGAAGATCATCACACATTACATTGTATGAGTCATATGAGAAGATTTAAGTAAGAATAATAATGAGATGAGTAAGAAACAATATTCACCTAGAAGTTAGCGATGAACAATGCGGAATTGTGGAGGGGAAGGACTGTGACGGAATACGGAAACCCATGCCCCAACGGAAACATGATTGATTGATTGATTTAGGAATCGACATCACAGCATTCGGGGCATTCCCATAAGCGCTCCGTCCCCATCATCAGCAGCCAGCGAATACTTCCAACACTAATAGTACCAGTAGCAATCTGATTATATGTACGTCTCGTCTTTCCTCTGAGCGTTGAGCGTAGGCCAGATCCCCAGATCTCTTCGTCACTCCTCGCTGTCTCATTCTTGCCAGACCATGGTAATCCATTTGCTCCTCCGAGGTGTGCACGTGCTCCCACAAGGCCGCAACCACGTCTGCCTTGTCATGTATCAATACTCCACCAAGTTCTGCAGAGCCAGCCAATCTGTCCGCCTGTTAATTTCCCAGCACACCGGCATGCCCCGGAGAAAAGATCCAGGCGATGCTTGTCACCCGTGACCTCCGAAGCGAAGCAAGCCACTCCGCACGAAGCCTGCCCGTCCTCACCCTCGTCAGCATGCTTTCTGAGTCAGTTACAATCACGATGTGTGTGTGTGTCGTATTCTCCATCCAGCGTAGAGCCGCAGTGACCGCCTCCACCTCCATTCTTAAGCTGGATGTTGTGGTATCATATACCAGGCTCTCCTGCCCCAAACGTCGACCATTGGCTTTGGCTATGAACCCCCAGCCACTTTTCTCACCTCTTGACACCGAACCATCTGTGTAGATAATCACATCACCCGAGTGAGCATTGTCCTGAATTAGTTGCTGGATTTCCACTTCCGTGGCCCCTGCTGGTCACTCCCTGCACTCCTGGCTTAATGTGATTATAACTCTGCACAATTCTGACTGCTCCGCTGGCACTCTGACCCACTCCTCTCCACGCTAATGTTCTCCAAGGGGCACACCTGTCTGATCGTATCCTCTGCCTGAGCCATCCATGATTTCCCTCTTATCAGTCGCTGACCCTTAACTGCGTCCAGCGCCTCATGCAGTGGGTCGGAAACATGATTAAAAGAACCAAACAGGAAGATCTGATTAACAGGATCTTTATATCTGTTTCTTTTTCGTGATCGTGTTAGTAAGTTAGTTAGCTAATTATTTAGTGAGCTACATAGTTAGTTGCTAGTTAGCTAGATAGTTAGTTAGCTATATAGTTAGTTAGATAATTAGTTAGTTAGCTAGATAGCTAGTTAGCTAGTTTGTTAGATAGTTAGATAGTTAGTAGTTAGCTAGTGTATTAATTAGGTAGCTGGTTAGTTAGTTAATTAGCTAGCTAGTTAGATAATGGCCAGCTTCCTGGCCTAGAGGTTAGCGACTTTTCTCCGTAATCTCGTATACTCTCGTAGGTAACGTGACGACGGTGAGAATCAGCAGTGGTTCGAATCGCGTCGGTAACTTACAGGGTATGTGAGCCGGCCGGTAAACTCTGTAGCATCTGCAATATGGTGCTCACATGGTTCAGCATACAGCTTAATGCATGATCGATTGAAATTTAAGAAAGTGTGCTCAAGGTGGGTACTCAGACAATTGAAGGAGAAACACAAAATGAACCGATTTGGCCTGTCCTTGTATCATCTCTGTCGATACGAAGATGAAGGAGAAGACATGCTGAACAGGATTGTTACTGGGGACGAATCATGGGTGCATCACTACCAGCCCGAATCAAAGCATGTTTCAATGCAATAGAAACAACCTTCTTCGCCTTGTGTCCAAAAATTCAAGGTTACGCCATCAGCTTACAGTGTTCTGGAATTGTCAAGGAGTGCTTTTAACCAATTTCAAGAAGAAATGTGACAATGTGAATTCTGAATCGTACTGTGAAGTTCTATCGATGTTTCATGATGCAATTCGAAGAAACCGTTCAGGACTGCTAACTAGAGGAGTGTTTGCTTCTTCATGACAATGTCAGACCACATACGGCTCGATTAGCTCAGCGGAAAATTAACCAACTAAGGTGGGAAGTTCTGGAACGCCCACCTTACAGTCCCGAATTAGCCCCTAGCGATTTCCACCATTTTGGTCCACTGAAAACTCACCTTGGTGGAAGACATTTCGCGAATGACGCCGAAGTTGAATGTGAAGTTAAAACCAGGCCTCCATTCTTCACACGCCAGTGATCCGGGGCTTGTTTCCGGATCCGGTCAGGGATATGCACTACTGACGAGCTCAAACGAGAGCGAAACTCGAGTATAGTGCTTCCATATTGACGTGGTTAGGCCTTAGGTTCATTCCAGAATACGATCAGCGTTGCCAGTAGTGGGTTGTGCTCAATATTTAAATTTCAAATCCCGAAACAACCAAATAATCAATTTGATTATTGCTCACTGGATTTTAGGAGGCCTGGTGTTCCTTGCCAGTGAGAAGTCCTGATCGTTCGGGTCCACATCGATTGACGGACGTCAGTCGCGGCGATTGGGCAATCTTGAGCATAGCCTACAATGGGTAACGTTGTAATATTCTGTTATGATAATTTGGCGTGTCTAGCGTGTGTCGCGTGGTTACACATCCGCTTCACACGCCAGTGATCCGGGGCTTGTTTCCGGATCCGGTCAGGGATATGCACTACTGACGAGCTCAAACGAGAGCGAAACTCGCGTATAGTGCTTCCATATTGACGTGGATAGGCCTTAGGTTCATACCAGAATACGATCAGCGTTGCCAGAAGAGGGTTGTGCTCAATATTTAAAATCCTTGTTATACCGGAGAACCAGGTTGTCTATTCTAAGTGGTAAGTAAACCCGTAAATACCGTTTTATAAGACGTATTATATTGTTATGCTATGTAGTATTAAATGTAGCATCCATTTTTACGTGTATGTTGTAATTTTCGACCATTTAAGTTGGCATTTAATCTCACACTAAAATTATGAAGATTGCATGCTGTAATGTGGCATTTCAATGGCGGGGGATGGCAGTTTTCGTTGTCATACTCCATTTAATTAATGCTATGGAGTATTCAGAGCGATTAACATGATAATAAATGCATGTGTACATTCAACACCCATTATTGTATGTATGTTTAATTTTTCATAAGGACAAGATCATTGATAATTTTGCATCTTCCCAACGGTACTTCTTTTGTCAAAATGCAACTATCTACACTGGCTGACAAGACTCGCGACCGTTCACGCGTGAATATGTATATCTCTCTCTCTCTCTCTCTCTCTCTCTCTCTCTCTCTCTCTCTCTCTCTCTGTCTGTCTGTCTGTCTGTCTGTGTGTGTGTGTGTGTGTGTGTGTGTGTGTGTGTGTGTGTGTGTGTGTGTGTGTGTGTGTGTGTGTGTGTGTGTGTGTGTGTGTGTGTGTGTGTGTGTGTGTGTGTGTGTGTGTGTGTGTGTGTGTGTGTGTGTGTGTGTGTGTGTGTGTGTGTGTGTGTGTGTGTGTGTGTGTGTGTGTGTGTGTGTGTGTGTGTGTGTGTGTGTGTGTGTGTGTGTGTGTGTGTGTGTGTGTGTGTGTGTGTGTGTGTGTGTGTGTGTGTGTGTGTGTGTGTGTGTGTGTGTGTGTGTGTGTGTGTGTGTGTGTGTGTGTGTGTGTGTAAACCGGCAGAGTTATTTTTCCTTGAGTTAGACAGGCCGATGTTAATCTCCCTTGGCGACAGTGTAAACCGATAGTTGTGTGAGTGTGTAGGTAGGGTCACAAAAAGTGAAAGGTCAAATCGTTTTTCTTCTATATTTTCCTTTTAAAGAATAAACTTACACACAAACATTAATATCTCGGCTTAAAATTGACCTACAGACTTGAATAAGGTACCGTTGGATTTTTTTTTTTTTTTCAAGAGCTATCCAACCATGCAGGTTATATAATTAAAAAGCAATTTAGAAAAAGTTTCTAAAGTGGCTAGACTAACGACACAAGTTCTGGGCTGGCTGACTATTCTTCTTTGACTTCCCGCATGGCGCTCGTTTGACTTGATGTTCTCTGGAGATCAACATGGCTGAATGTATAAGAGCGTTTTCTCTTAAGCTTCCGGTGTGCTGATGAAATGGTAGCGGGTTCGACCCCTATACCGGTCAGCTAGACTAAATGTTGACTTCTCGTCCTTGACTTGAGGACGTAAATTACAAGTACCTCAAACGTCGGGGAGTGAGTTCACCTCATGTCGAGGGACACTGGTAATAGGTACAATTATCTAGGAACAGTCATAACATCTGATGGGAGATGCCTTGAAGAGATTAGAACAAGAATCGCCATGGCGAAGGTAGCCTTTTGCAAGATGAAAAACATACTAACCAATAAAAAGATGTCAATTGCTAAGAGAAAAAGAATGTTGTGATGCTACATAGAGGCTGTACTTTTGTATGACGTGAAGCGTAGACAATGAGCAGTCAAGCTGAAAGACATCTGATGGCTGTGGTAATGTGGTTTCTGAGGAAAATGCAAAGAATACCATGAAAAGACAGGAAAACCAACGACCAAGTCCTACAAGAAACAAATGAAAATCGTAAACTGATTAGAGAAATTAGACATAGATAGTCAAAATTTATTGGACACGTTATGAGATGAAATAAATTGGAGAATTTGGTGACATCTGGCAAGATCGAGAGGAAGTTAACAAGGGGAAGACAGAGAAGTAAATACCTGGATGGCTTGACCACGTCGCATGGTCGAGACAAGAACACTAAACTGATCCACGATTCTGGTGATAGAGTGAAATGGCGAATCATAACCGCCCACGCTTACAGGCATGGCACATGATGGATGGTCCTAGAAGTAGTACGTGTATGGACTATGCTTAAGTTCAAAAGCGAGCGAACGCAAAAACAAATGTTCTTGCAGTCTGGTCAAAGTTGCAGACTCAACCGTACTTTGGGTCATTTACTCGTCCTCCCTCACCGTGAGTGTTCAGGATGTCGGCCTGGCACATTGCTCTTCCGTTCGCAACAACTACGCAAGCATATCTACGCGTTCTTCTCTCTTACACCCGCGTGCCCTGGCAAAAAGATGAAACAAGATATTAGTCAGTCTCCATCTTCTCAGAGATTCAAGCTACTGCCGTCTGGCCCAGCCCGTCCCGAGCTTTGTTGTTTTTAGCATACTCTTGGAGTCGCCGAGAAAACATGCATGGATGAACGTCTGTGTCTACGGCTACGCTGTTACCATTGTTAATATGTTGTTAGTAATGAAAGTTTGTGAAGTTTAAGTGGAGACGTGAAGAGGGGCTTAGACTGGCTACAGGTGGCGTAAGGGAAGTAGTAGGAGATATCGAGGTTAGTAATTTAAAGTCAGCTCTATATTTAGCACTTTGTCTGACGTCACGAGTTTGGGAATCTCAATATAGGAAGCCCATAAAAGGGCACTCTCCCGCTGTTAAAGCTTCACCTCGACACCGGAAGGTACAAGAGGAACAAGATGAGATGAGATGATTGATTGATTGATTTAGGAACCGACATCACAGCATTCGGGGCATTCCCATAAGCGCTCCGTCCCCATCCTCAGCAGCCAGCGAAGAGTTTCAACACTAATAGTACCAGTAGCAATCTGATTATATGTTCGTCTCGCCTTTCCTCTGAGCGTCAAGCGTCGGCCAGATCCCCTCGTCACTCCACGCTGTCGCATTCTTGCTAGACCATGGTGATCCATGTGCCCCTCTGTGGTGTACACGTGCTCACACAAGGCCGCAACCACGTCTGCCTTATCATGCATCAATACTCCACCAAGTTTTGACAGAGCCAGTCAATTTGTCCGCCTGTTCATTCCCCAGCACACCAGCATGCCCCGGAGAAAAGATCCAGACAATGCTTGTCACCCATGACTTCCGAAGCGAAGCAAGCCACTCTGCATGAAGCTTGCCTGTCCTCACCCTACTTAGCATGCTTTCTGAGTCAGTTACAATCACGATGTGTGCATGTATCGTATTCTCCATCTAGCGGAAAGCTGCACTGACCGCCTTCACCTCCATTCTTAAGCTAGGTGTTGTGGTGTTATGTGCCAGGCTCTCCTGCACCGAACGTCGACCATAAGCTTTTGCTAAGAACCCCCCGGCACTTCTCCTGCCTCTCAACGCCGAACTATCTGTGTATATAATCACATCATCCGGGCGAGCATTATCCTGAATTAGTTGCTGGATTTCCACTTCCGTGGCCTCTGCTGGCCACTCCCTGCACTCCCGGCGCAATGTGATTATAACTCTGCACAAGTCTGATATCTGAGATGAGATGAGATGCGATAGAAGTAATAACAGAATTGTACTTATGTTTTATAGACTACACGAAAGCATTTGACAATGTGAAACATGAGGAAATAATAAAACTTCAAGAAGAATTCAATACTGACGGTGAAGATCTGTAAAAAAAATTAAATGCTAGCAGCACACAGCCGCCAAAAGAATCAACAACCTTTTAGGAACATTTCAGTACATAACGAAGGGCGTAGATAGGGTTGTCTGCTGTCTCATGGTTATTTACATTTTCAGGGAATGTATAATGAGATGTATAGAAAATATGCCGCGGATCGCGGTTGGAGGTCGTGGTATAAATAACTTATGTTATTATAGCGATGACACCGTCCTGACAGCAACATGTCAGAAGGAACTACAGGAAACAGCAGATACAGTAGTTGTAGGAAGTGGCATAATGGGCCTTAGCCGGAGTCATAGGAAGACAGAAGTCGTGATGATATCACAGAAATGGATCATATCTGGTTGTACAATTAAAGTTAATAAATAGTATTCATGTGGTATTAATGTGAAGGAGCGTCTGGCTGTGTGGCTAAAACGTCGGCCTCTCCAATTGAGAGACCACAGATAACTATCACAAATATCAGAGAAATGCAGTTGTAATTTTTCGCCACATTATGTGTAGAGAAAAATTGGAACATTTTGTAACAACTGGAAAGATTTGAGGAAAGAGAAATAGAGAAAAACAGCGAGGAAAGATTCTTGGCAGCGTGTTGCCATGCAAGGTAAAGGTATCAGCATATGAAGTTGGAGATCTCAAGATGTGGAGAATCATGATCGTCCACTCCAGCCGACAATGCACTTTGTGTTCACTCGCCTTGAACAAAAGCCTAGTGCATATATGTGCTACTACTTCTAGTGCACTGGACTGGTTTTTGCGTGTGATACATGTCATTTACGGTCCCAAGTCAAAGACGAGAAGTCAACATTTTAGTCCAACTGACCGGTGTAGGGGTTGAACCCGCTACCTCCACATCAGCACACCGATAGTTTTAGAGCGAGCGCTCTTATCCACTGGTTTGATGATAACGGTCTAACTATGTAACTCCCCGTGAGCCAGCCAACCCTGCAGCAACCATGAAAACATCCCACATTCTATAGCACTAGCACACTGGTCATCTCTGTCCGGTTTCGGCCGTCTGGAGCCAATGACATAAAAACACGCCAAGGACATTGGGCGATTCATCCAAGCACAAGTGAATCAGATGAATGTGTTTCTCTGTGTCATCCTTTTATCTCTCTCCCCCATTATTCTAGCCTGTTTTTGTGGGGCAGATTGTAGCTTTTCTTGTTGGCTCGGTACGTCCAAGGAGAGGCGGCCACTGCAAGTTGATCTCGGTAATGAATGTCCTTTATTTCATGGCCTCTTACAGAAGTTGGCTATTGATTTTGTCTCAGCTGTCAGCGCGTTTTGTGTGGACATGTGTAATGCACGATGGCAGAATTACATATCTTGGGCGGCATACTCACGTATTCTCTCATGCACGCGCGAAAATCTACACTCAACAAATACACACCTATCTTTCTACCTACCTACCTACATACATACCTACCTACCTACCTACCTAGCTATCTACCCATCTACCTACACGCCCACCCCCATCCCATTTACACTTACATCCATACACATATACACGCACGCGCGCCTACGTACACAGAAGGCAGACCCACGTGGTCAGACAGTAAGATAACTATAATGATGTGCCATCTCCCCCTCCCCCTCCCAACCACCATGGCACCCGCGACTGAGATCTGCCTACATCACTTAACACTGAGATAAGAAACCAGAATCCGGAGATAATGTAGCGTACCCACTCCAGGTACAGGAAACAGAGCAGCCGATGAAACCTGCCCGGGGTTTCCCGCTGATAGCTGGGTCCAGCCACAACAACAAATACGCCCGTAGGGCAGCTGGCGGAGGCAGCTATTTAAACCCACATCCCAGGTGGCAGTGTGGAGCAACCTTCAGTGTACCGCAGATTGCAGGTGGAGCAAGGCAGGGGAGGATATGTACAGTGTGTTTGTAAAGTCTCACTACACTTCGTATGTAGAACAAATTTCAAAATGAAGTGCATGATGTCATCAAAAATGTGCTCCACAGTCCATAATGAAACAATATGCAGCGAATGGGTGTCATCTGCTGGAATAATTCTTTGCACTCCCAGACATAATGGTGTTATCAACGGAAGAAATGATTTTTTTTTTCAAAGTTGCTCTACATACAAAGTGTAGTGAGACTTTACAAACACCCTGTATAATCGGGCTAGCGATTCCTAAACAGCGGGATACACTGTAGCGGGCGCGTTGCCCACAACGCTAGGGAACTACACTGATGAAGTCATACGCGCGGTCAGGCGGGGTTTCGACGTCTGCACTCGCCGTCCGCTAAGTGAGGAAAAGACTGCCACCTATTTCTCCCTGCACTCAGGCCTCCAGAATGTGATGGTCCCAGCACATCACAGACTCACAGAAGGCCCCCGCTTCAGTGTGTGACATACTCTAGCGGCATGAGGGTACAGTTCCAGTACCCGTCTCACTCACCCCGCTCTTCTCTCAGCTTGGGAAGGGCAAGGAGAATTGTGCAGCACACAGTCCTCGTGGAGACGGCTTAGGGAGTCTCTGTGGCGAAGTGGTCAAACCATTTGTCTCGGGCTCCGAAGGTTGTGGGTTCTATTCCGGGCCGCGTCCTTCGGTTCACGAATGCATTTTTTCTGAGACTCCTGGGGGTCGTCGCTGGAGCTACGGAGTTCGTGATTTGTACGGCGCTCTCGGTAACCCGCACTGCGGGAAGAGACTGAGCCATATGGGATAAAACCCGGTGCAGTGAAGTCAACCCTGTCGACTTTTAAGCGACATTTAGACGATATTTTAGCATCGGGAGGGGAGGCAGGTCCCAAAACTTGGCTCACTCCAGTAGATACCAGACTTGCAGAGCTCACACGATCTGACGTCAATGCTCCAGACTTAATAGTTAGGGCTCAGGTTTCATAAGCCATAAACCAAAACAGCGGAATGAACAGTTCCAGTAGGAGGATTGAAGCGGTTCTCAGGATAAAGCAGGTTGGCGATGGGGTGGTGAATCAATGAAAGATGCGAGCAGTGCTTCCCAAACTAGGGGGGGGGGGAGCATACGGTAACGGGGGAGGGAGGGGGTTACTAAAGTACAAGTTAGTTAAAAAGTCAGGTGTATATCCTTTACAGGACCGACACTCAGACAGACAAGCGGACGGCCAGGCAGGCAGACAGATAGATAGATAGATAGATAGATAGATAGATAGATAGATAGATAGATAGATAGATAGATAGATAGATAGATAGATCACATGACACGACGGTGTCAACACAAAAACACCTCTTAGATGCTTATATCCCCGGTGTACCCAGTAATTGAAATCCCTGAATACCGCCATCACGCGCTCGCACAACTCCCCCAGCTGCGAAACTCTGATCAATAGAGATAATATGTGTTGTTACAAGACAAATTCAATCCCACTAGAAGTCAGCAGAACATTCGGTCTAGCTTGGAATCATTTCTTTCCAGTTGTTGGGTCGCATTCAGTCAATTTAGAGTCTCTTTCAGTTCGTTACCCCGACGTGGAATTCCCTCGAGAAGGGCAAGCGATTCAGGACACTAGTCATGTCATGAACAGCACTGGATCTTCGCAAGCTAGGGAGTAAGCATTATCATGATTTATCAACACACCAGCAAATAAAGCAATACACCATTAGGAAAATAATATACATATTACACTAGGCGTATTAAACCAGATGTTATATTTGAGTTAGTTAACATTAACTATTTTGCTTTCGTTGTATTCGTGTTCAGGTTTGAAGCCAGCAAAGAAAACAATAATTTCTCCCCGGTGTAAAGCCAGCACATTTAACGACCGGTGTCTCTTTAAATTTCTCACCCAGTAATGGCGGATCGAAGATGTGACGCGGAAACAAGAGTCGTGGTTTATGAGATGTAGTCTGGGCTGGGGAACCATTAAGCGAAATCAGCACGTGATTAGGGATTGAAGAAGCATGGGGAAATCACAAAAAGTGTCTGTTGGCAGATTTACCATGGATTACACTGACCATTAAAAAGATGTCAATTGCTACGAGAAAAAGAGCGTTGAAGTGTTACACAGAACCTGTACGTGGGGGGTGGGGGGGGGGGGCTGCGTTGTCTCGAGGTATGGTGTCCGCGTCGAGTGCTGGAGGTCCCGGGTTCAAGCCCCGGTGGTGACCGGGATTTTTTCTCGTGGACTTCTAGTAATAAACTTATCCCTGGTCTCTGGGTAGTGAGATCGGACGCCCATGTGTATTGTTGCGCACGTAAACAATCCCTTGGCAGTTGGAAATCAAAAAAGAGTAGCCTAACGGCGCTGCCCGGGCAAAATTTCGAGTTAAAAATCTACCCAAAGTATTTCAGGATCCTCGCCGATGCTACGGAGTTCGTGCACTGAGCTGAGTTTCTCCAGACTCAGGTTTGAGTTAGGAGGAGAACGGAGCCCTTATGGGTTGCACCCGTGTGCCGTGATGTTGATCCATCGACTAAACTAAACTAAACCTGTACGTTTGTATGGATGTGAAACGTGGGCAATGAGTAGACAAGCTGAAAACATCTAATGGCAGTGGAAATGTGATTTCTTAGGAAATGCAAACAAATATCATAACAGACCAATTTAAAAAAAAAAAATCAATGAGCAAGTCCTACAAGAAACAAATGAAAACCGTAAAGAGAAATTAGACGAGGACGTTATGAGAAGATATAAGCCAGAGAACTTGGGTGACAATTGGCAAAACTGAGGAGAAAAGAACAAGGGGAAGACAGAGAAGTAAATACCAGGATGGCTTGACCACATGGCATTGTCAAGACAAGAACACAGAGCTGACCCACGACTCTGGTGATCGTGTGAGATGGCGAAACATGACCGCCCACGCTTATTGGTATGGCACATGAGGAAGCTGATATGGTGTAGGACCCCAACATGGAATATTTAACTCTAATGTTACATGAATATTACTCAATCAGAAACATGGAGAACAACCAGAACGATCACACACAAAAACTACAAACATTCATTAATCGGAGCTCTCAAAGAAAAAAGGAAAGGATTGCAATAGTATGAGAGAATCACCAATGTGGAGCTCATGGAGAGAACCAGACAAATACCAGTGAACCAAGCGGTGAGGAAAATACGTTGTCGCTGGATAGCATACACACTGAGAAAACCTGGCTATAACTAGAACGTTTTGTGTCCGGAATACACAGTCAAAGTAAGCTGCATGTCCTTTTACAGGAAGTCGCAGCTAACCCCAGTATGTTTATGCTGTTTGTGATCTCTTTGCAAGTTTATTTTCAGTAGTCTACGG
Source organism: Cepaea hortensis (assembly GCA_963921405.1). Classification (NCBI taxonomy): domain Eukaryota; kingdom Metazoa; phylum Mollusca; class Gastropoda; order Stylommatophora; family Helicidae; genus Cepaea; species Cepaea hortensis. The sequence goes on along the minus strand of OY992876.1, from coordinate 129,558,940 downwards.
TTGCTTTCTGAACGACTAGCACCCATACCATTTCGTTAAAAAAAAACCAACGCAAGGCGGTCTGCTGCCAAATCGCTCACAGATGTGTTTCGTACGCGGTATGCGGCATTACGAACTACGTCCGTAACCTCTTCGCCACGGAGCGGGTGGAATATATAGGGGAAACGAAATATAGGAAGGCCAAAAATCTCACGGAGAAGAGAATTATAGACAGAAATGAAGAATATGGGGGGGGGGGGGCATGGACAGAGCTGTAGGATACAGCAAACGATAGGACAACCTGGGGTGAGACGTTGTTTGATGCCGTCCACCTCTACACCAAAAGACAACACATGGCATATTGGTTTATAACAGCAGCCCTCTGATGTGTCTACTGGGGTCCTTCCTTTTACTCGAGATACGACCTGACTACGCGGTAAATATTATAGTCTGTCAGGAAATTTAATGCCGTCATTCACGATCAATTATTTTGAAAACTGTCTGGTGCATCGTTATGAAATTTTTCCTGCCATCTTATATTTACCCCCACCCAAGGAATATGTCTTTGATAGGTCCAAAAGCAACTTAAATCATCGAAAGCGGCGACATTTCCTTGATGTTTTGGGGAAAATGTAGTGAATTCACGCTAATAAACTAGTCTTACAGTAAACCACGTTATTTCTGATAAGGACACAATTACAAGGCGTAGCCAGATTCGTATGGAAGTGGGTGCAATAAAAAAAAGTAGCTTAAAAGTCGACAGGGTCGACTGCATTGCACCGGGTTTTTATCCCATATGGTTCAGTCTCTTTCCGCAGGGTGGAAAGCGTCGCACAAAGCACGAACTCCGTAGCTCCAGCGACGACCCTCTGGAGTCTCCGAAAAAATGCACTCGTGAAATGAAGGAATCGAACATACAACCTTCGGAGCCCGAGTCAGACGGCTTGACCACTTCACCACGGAGACTCCCGAGAGGGGTGCAATGTGTAATATTAGTAAAGACAGAGAATTTACAGAGGCATGGGGTAAGTAATGTGTAAATTGACAGGAAAGTAGAAGGAATATATTTATTACTTTATTTTTCATTTCCTTCTTGTTTCTTCAGCTGCTGGTTAATAATTGTACACAAGTATTCATGTTACTAGAATGCATTTAGCTTTTTATATTGAGTTCGTGAAAGCTTCCAAATAGCTGTGCGTTAATGTGCGTATGGAGTGACCAGAAATGATACCGCAATTTAGTCATCATGTGTCCATTTTTAAGGATCTGTTCAGCTGTCTGTGTAGTTTGTTCACACGTACACATGGGTGACATACCCGCTTTGAGTCGTCTTCGTGTTTACTGTTCAGAGACGGAACATGATTACCTGTTTTGCACTATGAAAATAGTTGTCAGTGTCTCTGTAGTGGGCTTTCTTTTTAACGACCAAGATGTTGGTCCTCTTTTCATTGAAGTTTATAGATTGATTCGTATGCACGTGTGTTGTCCCCTAATTTGACAACGTGTTTGCTCTCACGTTTCTTGTTATGCCACAATATGTCAGTTTCCACCGCAATATTACTCTTCTGTTGGTATTCAATGCGTTTAGTGTGTGTGTGTGTGTGTGTGTGTGTGTGTTTTTTTTCAATACCAGTTGTTTGTCACCGCTGAGGGCTTGCGGAATTGAAAATTCATCACTATGGAATATGGAATACAAACTGTTGCCATTGACATGTGCTGATGCTGTAATGTTTAGGGCCTGCAATTTTTTTGAATATGTGGAGCAAAATATCCCAGTAGGTGTGCATGTGGATTAATGTCTGCTATCTGCCCAGACCTTAATGGGTGTCGGACGATTCCAGTAGGTTGATGACTGCTATCGGTTGCATAAAATTCAATCTATCCTTTCTCCAATAGTCATCTTCCTCTTACAACACATGGTCCTCACATTTTTTCCAGCAACTTTTATCAATTTTTAATAGCGCATTCTGAGTTAGTATCTTGACGTCAGACAATTTGAATAGATTGATTGATTGATTGATTTAGAAACTGACATCACAGCATTTGGGTCATTCCCATAAGCGATCCGTCCCCATCCTCAGCAGCCAGCGAAGAGTTCCAACACCAATAATTCCAGTAGCAACCTGATTATATGTCCGTCTCGCCTTTCCTCTGAGCGTCGAGCCTCAGCCAGATCCCCCGGTCACTCCTCGCTGCCTCATTCTTGCCAGACTATGGTGATCCATTTGCTCCTCCGAGGTGTACACGTGCTCCCACAAGGCCGCAACCACGTCTGCCTTGTCATGCATCAATGCCGTAGGTATTTTGTCTTCTTGGGTAACTACATTGTGATATGATGCATTGTCCATAATTAGACAAGACGGTCTATCTAGGGATAGAAGCACTGTATTCTCAAGCCAATCGCTAAATACATTGCCATTCATCTCATTATGATAATCCCTATTGTCTGTATCTCCCCCGATGGTGTTTCCACCTTGTCGTGGTGGGGGAGCTTGAGTTTCTCAATGACCCTGAGAGCTATGCCGGCGGTAGCGTAGCTACCAGCAGGGCCTCCCAAGCCGGACAGGTCAAAGGGTAGAGAACAGACAAAGAGAAACACCCTGGTCCTCCAGGTTGGGGGTTGAAGCGTGGGGTTAACATCCCCACCTTTGTAAAAACCTTTCTTTGTTACGAAACAAATACATGAGCCTCGATATCGGACTGACTTATCTGGACAACGACCTTGGAACGTTAAAGGACTTTTGAGATTTGGAACATGGAATGTACGGACACTATATCGAGCTGGAGCGGCCGAAGAACTAACCCGGGAGCTGGTTGAATATCAAATGGATATAACAGCAATTCAAGAAATAAGGTGGCCAGGAGAGGGTACTTTAGAGCAAAATGGAATGATTATAATATATGGAGGAAACACCCAAAATAAACATGAATTAGGAACAGGATTTGTCATCAAAAAAGAGTTATGGGGGAACGTTTTAAACTTTAAAGCTTTTAATGACAGGATTAGTAAATTACGAATAAAAGGTAAATGGAAAAATATAACGATGATTAATGTACATGCACCTACTGAAGAGAAAGAAGATGATATTAAAGAAGACTTTTATAATGATCTGGAAGATGTCATAGAAGAAACCCCCAAACAGGACATCCTGATTGTGCTGGGAGACTTCAATGCAAAAATAGGTAGAGAGCAAACTAATAAAAAAGTGGCCGGTATGGAAAGCCTACATACAACTTCAAATGATAATGGATGGAGAGTCATCAACCTGGCAGAAGCCAAAGGACTGCAGGTTAGCAGTACCAGACTACAAAGAAAGGATATACACAAACAAACTTGGAAATCATGTGACAAGAGAACCTATAATCAAATAGATCACATTTTAATTAACAACAGAAATGCATCAAACATACAGCAAGTCAGAAGTTATAGAGGAGCTGAGTGCCACAGTGACCACTTCCTCGTTGGAGCAAAATTTAAAATAAAACTTAAGAGAGCTTTCAATACTAAATTACAAAGATTACACCCAACATATAACAGAGAAAAACTGCAAGACATTACAGTCAAAGAGAAATTTACAGATGAAATAAAATGTAAACTTGAAACTCTGCAAAACCCTTTGGAGGAAAGCATTGACCAAACTTTGTTGAACATCAAGAATACAATTCAGTCTACCGCAGAAGAATGTCTCGGTGTGTTAACCACGCATAGAAAGAACAGATGGTTCAATCAAAAATGTGAAGAAGCAGTCATTAGGAAGAAGAATGCCAGACATGTATGGTTAAATGACATCAATAACATCCAAAAGGAAGAGCATTATAGAAATGAATGTAAAGAGGCTACAAAAATAGTCAGACAGCAGAAGCGAGAATATATGAGTAATATAATCAAAGATATGGAGACTAATCACCAGAAAAATGAATCCAGAAAATTTTTTAAAGAACTGAAGTCAATGAAACGAGGGCACCAACAAAACACATATGGTTTAAAAGACAAAAATGGGAATATGATAAATACCAATGAGGAAATGTGCAACACGTGGAAAGAATATTTTATTGAATTACTAAATTGTGAAGCTCCAAGTAACATTTTCTCACAGGAAGAGGTTCTAACATGCGAACCACAAATTGAAGAACCTACATTTGAAGAAATCCTATATGTAATCACACGACTTAAAAACAATAAGGCAACTGGGACTGATGGAATTGCTGCTGAATTTATAAAGGCAGGTGGCCATGCATTACATCTAAAGCTATACGAACTAATAATAAAAATCTGGAGGACAGAAGAATTACCCCATGACTGGAAAGAGTCATTATTGATACCTATCTTTAAGAAAGGAGACAAGTTCCAATGTGGAAATTATTGAGGAATATCACTACTGTCCACAAGCTATAAGATACTATCCGCAGTATTACTAAATAGACTAAAACCATATTCAGAAGACATATTAGGTGACTACCAGGCGGGTTTTAGACAAAACAGATCAACAATAGATCAGATATTTATCTTACGACAAATAGCCGAGAAACATTGGGAATATAAAAGAGATCTCCATAACATTTTTGTGGATTTTAAAAAGGCTTATGATAGTGTCCATAGGAATAGTCTATGGAATGCTATGCAGGAATTTGGAATACCAAGGAAGTTAATCAACATGACCAGACTATGCATGGAAGATACTTATAATATAGTAACATATAAAGGCAGGAAATCAGACCCCTTCCAAATAACATCTGGCTTGAAACAGGGTGATGCACTATCGCCGCTACTCTTCAATCTGGCTCTAGAGAAAGTTGTAAGGAAGGTAAAGGAGGAATGTGATATTGGAGGAACATCCAAGCTGCTTGGTTATGCAGATGATATAGATATTATAGGGCAAAGTGAACAAAAGACATTGGAAATATTGACTCACTTAAAGGAAAAAGCCCAACAGATGGGGCTGGTTATCAACCAAGATAAGACAGAATATATGGTAATTTCAAGAGACGGAATGGCTAGAAACTCTGGCCACATACAAATAGATAATATGACCATTAAAAGAACGGAAACATACAAATACCTGGGTACGATCTTCAACTGCTCCAACATCATAAGGGAAGAAATACAAACTAGAATCAACTCTGGAAATAAGATATACTATGCACTACAACATCTACTAAAATCAAAGGCGCTATCTCGTAACACCAAAATCACAATATACAAAACACTGATCAGACCAGTTGTGCTGTATGGCTCTGAAACCTGGAGTACAACGAAAGGAGACGAAGCCTTGTTACAAACCTTTGAGAACAAAATTTTAAGACGCATCGTTGGACTCATTAGGGATACACAAAGTGGAGAGTGGAAAAGAAGAAGTAACAAAGACATTTATGATCTGTTTAAGTCCCCGATAATCACTGGTATCATGAAGGCTAATAGACTACAATGGCTGGGGCATATAGAAAGAATGGAAGATAATAGGGAAATAAAACTCGCTTACACTCAGGAAATAAATGACCGTAGACCCCGAGGTCGACCAAGAAGGCGGTGGAGAGATAATACATGTACAGACCTACAAGCACTTGGAATCAACGACTGGCAAGAGAAGGTCCACCAGAGAGACGAATGGAGACGGATTGTATTTGCAGCAAAGAACCTCAATGGCTCGGAACGCTGAAGAAGAAGAAGATTGTCTGTATGCTTTTATACGAACACGAGTCCAGCATTCTTTAGTAAACCATTTTGAGTACTACCAGCATGGGCTATGACGAAACACTGTCCTTTACTACTGGGCACATATCGCGTTATCTTTCCGTCCACTGATTGCCATTCCTTTTCACTTGTGTGGTGCGCATTGATCCAGGTTTAATCCAAATACACTATGTCATAATTTTATTTGCGCATTTCTCTTATTACACGGAGGTATCTGCTTCTCGTGGCTCCTAAATGCGGTTGCTCGCAAATGATATTTCTACCTCCCTTGTACTTTCTAAACGTGAAGCCTTATATGAAAGGACCCACATTAATGACACACCTCTGAAGATACTGCAACACCACTGAACACTTCCCGTTTCACTTCTCAAGGCTCTTTTCGTAAGGCCAATCCCGTGAAAAACGTGAAAATTTACTATTGAACGCTCATGTTTCCTCGTGAAGATGTAATACTTCTAATAATGTGCACTTCATCTCTGTCCCGTAAATTATATACCGCATATAAACAAACTTTGAAATCTGCTGTACAATCTCCAGAATAAAAATTGTTTTGTTGGGTGGACATCATGATAAGGTTATATGCTAAATCTCATCATTTTCTCTCAGCTGGTTACTGAGATATGGAATTTTATATTGGGGCAGATAAACATAAATGGACTATAATTATCTGCTTACTGCAGTTTTATTTCCCTACGCAAAATGAACACCTGTGCGATGAGATGCTTGAGCAGAACTACCCGAGACCGAATAAGAAATGATGTTATCAGACAGGCAGTGGGATCAAAACTGTGTGCCACATATTGCCAGACGACATCTCGGGGTAAATAATATAATTCCAACAATGCAATAACAGAATGCTTGATAATAGAACACGGCTCGTAAACAACAGTCGCCAAAAGCTGGTTTAAGAAGCCAAACCTGAACTGAAGAAGGAAATCTACTCCAATGGACTTTGAAAGTTGAAACGGTGTTTATTTTCCGCAAAGCTCAGGCTTGTAACAACGACAATAATAAATAATAATATACTGTGCCTGTTCTCACCAGGCGGGCAGTCTTACATTTAGAATTAACATTAGTAACATGTCCAAAGCCATCTGCACTCGAGTTCTAAACAATGTCCTTGCCCGTCCACATGGCGCCCTTCTCTCTATCTTCGCAATGTCCTTTCTGCCAATTTTCAGACATCGAGATTCTGCGTTTGTCTGCCTGTTTATATGTGGCTTCGATGCACGTTGTGTCCACATATTGTTTCGTCCATTCCAATTACTAATTCAGCCACTAATGCGATATAAAGCCTGTGCTTAGCCAACCGATATTTCCCAAATCAACATGAGCTGCCGCTCCGAAGAATCTCCCAAGTCCGTCTGTTTTTGTTGTTGTTAACAATCTTTGGTGACGTTTCTGCGTTGACACGTCATGTGCTTGGATTTCTTAGCATTTTGGTTTTGGGATTCTCTAATTTATCTTATTGCGTCACACCTGCTACTTGCCACATATATTGAAAGACAGAACTGGTTTGGCCATCTGGTTAGAATGCAACGCCATCAACTACCAACACTAGCGCTAGACCAACGAAGATCTGATGCGAGAGCAAGAGGACACCCGGGAAGAAAATGAATTGACAATATCAAAGACATTGTACAATCACACGGAATGACACTATCAGCATCACCAATTATTCCTCCCCACGACGCTTGGCTGTAAAAGAGGAATGTCAGGGTCTTAAACTTGGCTCGCTAACCTAACACATGTGAGACAGTACAAGTACAACGTGATTTGACTCAAGACTCAACGACACAACGTTCAATGGATTTATTTACAGATCATATACAGTACGATGATCACAACAAGATATACTTGATACTTCAATACACTTACATCCACAATACAGCTCATAGTCTATCCCTCAAGATGTCCAGACACTCGACTTTCAGGCACGGCACAGAAACCACACAACGCCTTTCTCTCATCATGCGTCCGGTCCAGTCGACGTCCCAGAGCTGTCTCCCTATAGTTCGCAACTTGCCTCCCCACCTGAGGTGGCTTCACGAGACATGCGTGCGTCCTTGCCTGACCGCTGGCCGTCTCGTCAGCCAGCAACCTTGCAGGCAGGTGACTACTACTCGCCTGGCGGCGTAACGAAGTTCCGTCATCCCTGCTGGGGACTAAGTCACCTGGCGGGCGTAACGATGTCACTGCATCACTGCACTTCGGTAGACTCTGACAAGGAAGATGAATTATTTGCTACTTAACGATGCAGACTCGCCTGGTAGAGTATTTGTGGCTTCCGCGCCAGAGATTCCCGCCCGAAATCCGGTACTAGTCCTTTTTGTCATCAACGAATTAAAGTCGCGTCATAAGTCGCCCTCATTTACGTCGTTCGCTATAAGTGCGCATTTGTATGCCTGCAATATAACTCTGGATTGATTATATGTTGGGGCGACACTCAACACTGTAGGAATCCAATGTTGCCTTGACCTAAGACAGAACCACGCCTGCCCGCCCGCTGCTCATTTCTTGTAACCGTCACTTAGGCGGAAATTTTTTGCCAGTGACTTGGGCTCCCAGATCGACCCAACCTAAAATTGGTACCAGAAAGTGTAATAGAAAGTAAAATCGGCGGGTGTAATTCTAACTACATCACGCATCGATTGCCGATCGGTCAAACGTATGGAGTCGGCATCATATATTCAGTGCCCCTCAAGCGGTGATCAACGATTTTTTATTTTACTTCACATTCATCATCTCATCTCATCTCATCTCATCTAATCTAATCTCATCTCATCTAATCTTATCTCATCTCATCTCATCTCATCTTGTTCCTCATGTACCTTGCGGTGTCGAGGTGAAGCGGTTGAGTGCCCGCTTGTAGGCTTCATGCATCGAGATGCCCATGGACTCCTTTGTCCATCGTTTACATGATCGGCCTCTTCTTCTGGTTCCATTTAGTCTTAGCATTGTTGCTTGTTGTGGTATACTGATAGTTGGTAGTCTAGTTAAATGGCGAAACCATTTAACTCGCTGTTTTTTAACTGTTGACTATCAGAATCCGATACATCGGCGCAATGGAACGACCCTGGACTGCCAGAAGCCGATGCGTCGGCTTTGTATATAGACAGTGCGTTATTTGTTTAATTTCTCTTATTTTTCGGAATTTTTAGTGCCCGGTAAATTAAAAATTACACACATAATAGATTGCCCTTCGATCAGTGTCAGACAAGACGCACGGATTCATTGATTTTTAGGACAAAACGAGTGTTTAAGTAGTTTGTTTTGGTTATTTTAGAAATGGCAACGTTTTCTGGTTCGCGAGCACGTAGATTTTCATAAAATTAGCGTTTTAAACAATTGTAAATTATAGTTAATCTGATTTAAAGGACCTTGTGAAAGATTCTAAAACTAATACCACGTGCAGTATTCAGTGAAATTATTTAGCAGACGGTCATAATGGAAAACAACACTAACAGCGGAGTTCGTCATAATATGATGGCATTTGTCGAATTATGCTTACGCTAATGGGTCACAAAGTATTTAAGGAGTATTTAAATAATTAAATTTAAAAGAATAATAATTATAACTAAATAGGAAGTATTGCATATATTGTTTCTCGGTACAATCTGCCTCGTGTGTTCCTGACATTTTCCAGTTTGTGTGACAATGGTGTGCTTCAAAATATGACGTTTTAATTGCGTTTTATTTGTGTTGTGGAGCAGTTCTTGTGATATTGATGAAGAAAAGTGGTGTGTTTATCATTGTTCAGTAAATTTAACAGGATTATCTTTAATGGATAAGAAATAAAGCCTTGGTAAGTGGAAATCTTTAATAATTTTCACTCCTTTTATTTAAATTGTTGTTACAAAAAATATCATTATTGTCTAACATCGCACACAATTATTAACACTGTCATGTTCCCTGTGCAATATCCTTTAATTTGATATATAATACAATATATCTGCTACAATTTGAACTATTTTTAGATCATTATTGTGACATACCCTACTTTTCTGGACTCACTTTTTTGTTTGGCAGTGAATCAGCTAATGAAGCCAGCTCCGTCGCGAAGGAGTTACGGACGCAGTCCGTAATTTCGCATACCGCGTTCGAAACACAGCTGCTGGTGATTTGGCATCAGACCAACTTGCGTTGTTTTTTTAAAATGAAAATGGTATGAGTGCCAGACGTTCAGAAAGCAATGGCAAACTACTGAACGTTAGTTAGTTAGTTAGTCGACAGATCATCCTCATTGCACATCGAACCATTCAGTCCATAAGTGCTCGGATCCCCTCCTCAGTAAATCCCGCAGCGTGTAGCGGCTAACGACACCTGTTCTGTGTTGGTTTATCAATCTTCTTTGGCTTCCTGCGTAGTATTCTTGTTTGGCCACCCCTCTTTTAAATTGCTGTTCTCGCAGTCTGGCCATGGTTGTAGATTCACAATCATCACTTGGTTCTCGCAAAAGTCTTACTTCTCGTAGAGCATTCAGAATGTCAGCCTGGTCCATGGCGCATCCGTCCCCCACAGTAGCCTTACCTGCGAGCTTGTCAGCCCGCTCATTTCCTTGTACTCCTGCATGCCCTGGCACGAAGATGAAACTAATCTTTGCCAGCCGAGACCGCTCCAGAGGCAGCAACCACTCTCTTCGGATCCACCCCATCTCTATCCCCTTGAGCATGCTCATTGAGTCGCTAAAGAAACATGCCCTAGTGAATGTCTGAACTTACTGAAATGTACTGAACGTAAACTTGCCAAGAAATCACGACCAGCCAAAAGGTGCTGGGGTTGATTGGGACGTCCTATGATGATATGCAACTAACATTTTAACTTTCTAATGAAATCTAGCGCTGCTATAAACCCCACTTCAGTTCTGATTTCTTCATTTCTGATGAAATTTTACAATACTTTACATTATATCAAGAAAAGGTACCTCAACCGTCGAAGTCGGAAGATGTTGACCTAAGTGGCACGGGGCCAGACAGCGGACATCTACACACTACAATGGATGCTTTGCACTTTCCTGTTTGTGATCCACGATGGGATAGGCGCATAGCAAACGACGGTGGCACAAGAGGAAGAAGAAACGTGACATGAAAACCATGCATCATTAAAGGCACAGAGTGCATGGACATGCATGCTACAGGGAAACGACGATCTAATGGGTTCCCAGCGGGCAGTCATGAAGGGGGGATTTCTGCAGAGGCTCTGTTACATTACGATAATGATGGTGATAATCATACATATACTTCACTAAGAACAAAGTGGTGGGAGAGCTAACGAACACTCGGGGAAGAGAATTACAGACATATGAATAATATTGTGAGGACATGGGGGGGGGGTGCTGCAGGAGATAGCAAGAGATAGTACGGCTTGGAGGGGTTTGCTTGAGGGAGATATGAGTGGAGGAGATACGAAAATAGAGAGGTGCGTGGAAGAGGTTAGCGAGGAAGAGAGAGAAAAGAAGAAAGGAGTGAGAGAGAAGTGGAAGAGATAAGAACAAATAAAGAGAGAGAGATGAGTGGAAGAGATAAGAATTGAAAGAGCGAGAGAGAGAGAGAGAGAGAGAGAGAGAGAGAGGGTGGAAGAGATAAGAACAGAGACAGAAAGAGAGAGAGATGAGTGGAAGAGTTAACAGAAAGAGAGAGAGCGAGAGAGAGAGCGAGAGAGAGAGAGAGAGAGATGGGTGGAAGAGATCAGAAGAGATCATCATCATGTGGGTGGTCATGTGGGTGGATAAACTCCGTGTTCTTATCTCGACCATGCCACGCGGCGAAGCCATCCAGATATTCACTTCTGTCTTCTACTTGTTCTTCCCCCCCCCCCCCCCAGTCTTGCCAGTCACCAAGTTCTCTAGTTTATTTCTACTCATAACGTGTTCAAACATTGTGTCTATCTATATAGAATTTCTCTAATCCGTTTACGGTTCTCATCTTCTTCTTGTAGAACTTGCTCATTGGTTTTTCTGTCTGTCTGTGGTATTCTTTAAGAAAAGATAGAAGGAGAGAAATTCATGGAAGAGATAAGCGAGGGAAGGAGCGGGTGGGGTGCGAAAAGAATAGAGTTAGAGCGCGCGAGAGAGACAGAGAGAGTGGAAGAAATAAAAGAGGGAGAAAAGAGTGGAATAGATATGACAAGATAGAGAGAAAGTAAGTAGTAGAGCGCGAAGATGACAGAGAGTAGTGTAGAGAGAGAGAGAGAGAAAGAGAGAGATAACAGAGAGAGAGAGAGAAAGAGATATCACAGAGAGAGAGAGAGAAAGAGAGAGAGAGAGAGAGAGAGAGAGAGAGAGAGCATGCAAGGGAGGAGAAAGAGACCATGTATCAAACACAATGAAACCCTCACATCCAGTAAAACTTACATCTCAACTCCAAAGGATTGATTTCCCTGGCCATGCCAGACATTCGAACCCATATATCATGCGGCGTACCCTCAGCCTAACCAGTAGATCACTCACCCCTAACACACACGAAACCCGAGTCTACACAGACTCATCTCTATGTCAAGGCAATAACTTTTGCCTGTTCTCTTTGCCCAGCAGCACACTTTTTATTTCTAGCAGTTTCTACAAACGGTTTCTTCATGGTAATTGAAAAATGCACAACCGAGATTGATAGTGCAAAAATGGCGCATGAATCGTTGTTTACACACATCCGACGGTGTTGGTGTGGCCAAACAATGCCTTATTCTCCACTAGGACTTGCCTTTATGTCAAAGAAGTCGGTTTGTTGTTTTCTTTCACCAGGAGACTTCCAGCGCTGTCTGACATTTTTAGCTCGGTGCATTTCTCTATTCAGCGACCCACAGGCAAATATTAGTTCAGTGTTTCTCAAACTGTGGATTTCAGACTCTCTCTCTCTCTCTCTCTCTCTCTCTCTCTCTCTCTCTCTCTCTCTCTCTCTGTCTATCTACCTGTCTATCTACTGCGTCCGTCAAGGTAAGCAAAGAATTAACACTGCATCCTACCACTCGTATTGTAAGAAACGACTAAGGAGGAATATATTTCACATGAATTACCAGGACCCGCAAAGGAAGCACAGAATGGTATCACACTGCAGCCTGCCACACAGGGGTCAGGGGTGACGAATGAGTGTTGGGCTTGGGGCTGGCTTCCTCATCCCATAGAAAACAGTAACATTTTAGCCACAAAATCCACCCAACTATAGATGATGTATGAATGAAATATTGTATGGGAGCGGAGAGAGAAGAAAGGTAGAATGTCAGACGGGCCTGCGTGCGCAGTTCTTACCACTTTGAAAATAGAGTTCATTCGTTCTGTCTCTCTCTCTCTCTCTCTCATTCCCTCTCTCTCTCAAACCCCCCTCTCTCTCTTCATTCGCTCGCTTTGAACTCAAGCATAGCCCATACACGTGCTATTACTGGTAGCAGTTGCTACTACTAGTGAGTGAAGTGAACTGGAATGTGCCATCACCGCAAAGAAGATTCCAGCGCTAACTCTCCGATGGTCCTGGAGATCTTCTTCTAGTGGTCCTTGATTGCTTGGGAAGGAGGCCCAGCGTATGAATACTGTTACTAGCAACGATACTAAGGAAAGGTGGCCCAGCGTATGAATACTGTTACTAGCAACGATACTAAGGAAATCTGGCGGCATGTAACTTTAGATAGGCTTGAACTGAAAATGCCACCACACGCCGACACACAGTTTATCAGAAGTGAAACAATAAGTAGATTTTACACGTTTTGAATTGTACGCCGCTTGAGGTGTACTGGGCATATCATGCTAGCCCCACATCATACCGGCTGCCCTTATTTCCCAAAACATTTCCTGACATCCACATTTAGATGCATCCACCCGGGAGCCTAGACAGCATTTTAACATTTCCCTCCACGAGAATTCGAACCAATGACCACCGGGCAACCGTGAAAGCTAACGGGATCTTCAGAAATTCCAGGAAAGCGACTAGGTCGATAGACAGAACAGTTTTAGAACCTCTGAATAATCTCCTGTATTGTATGCCGTGTCAGTTTGTCCATGGCCAGAGTTCCTGCACAAACTGTTGTAGAAACATTTACTTTGAAGATATTCTGAAGCTAGAAGTAGCAGTCAGAAATTCCAAGAACGCGACTGGGACTAAGAACAGAACAGTTTCAGATCCACTGAATGATCTCCTGTACTGTATGCAATGTCACTTTGTTCGTGGCCAGAGTTCCTGCTCAAACTGTTGTAGAAACAATTAGTTTGAAGATATTATGAAGCTAGATGTAGCCAGTTAGAAATTCCGAGAACCCGTCTTGGCAGATGAACAGAAACTGTTGAGAACCGCGGTATATATGTGTGTTTGTATGCAATGTCAGATTGTCCTTTGTTCGTGGCCAGAGTTCTGCTCAAACTGACGTAGAAACAGTTAGTTTGAAGATATTTGTTTGTGTTCGTTAGCTTTCTTCTTCTTTGCGTTCATCCGGAGTGTTTTTTAAGATGTGATTGCGGTGTGTCTCGTTATGCACCCTTGGGTCGAACCCTTAGGCCAACACATCCGACTTTTAGCGTGCATTTTTGACCAGGTTAGCATTCCTGGGGGTTCGTTAGCTTTGACTTCAATCGTCGTCCATACTTCCAATAGTTGCCACTACTGAAGAGTGCAGTGGACTGATGTTTGTGTGTGTATTAGCTTTCCCTATGACCAGTGTCCCGTTTTGTTGCAACCAACCCCATCATTTGTTGGTACTTTGTGACTTACTAGGCAATGTTTACGTTCAGTAGTTTGTCATTCGACAGATTCGACAGTAGTTCGTCTAACGATTGACGCCTCATAACATCCAAATCAACGCAACTCAGCCTTCCAAAACGTCGTGATGGATTTCGAGCCCTGGACTCGGTATGACAAGGGATTGTGAAACGCTTTCCCTGGACCTAAGCCACAGAGTTAGCCAACTTAAGAGGAACACTCCAAAAACGGTTTAGTTTTAGTTAATCATGAAAACTTGCCTGAAGGTGCAATCATCAAAGACAGTTAGACAGCAATGGCAAGAAGAAGAAGAAGCAGACGGAGAAGAGTTTGAGGCAGACGCTGTAGATCTAATCTACCGCGGCTCGGCTAGTAAATAAAACGAGAGAAAATGAAACATGTTTAAGGCAACTGTATACACAAGTATATATTTCTGTTCGTTCCTTGCAGGAAGTCTGTCAATAGTTCGTTTAGCAGCGCCACTGACAGGTAAGGGGCCAGAACTCGTGCCTCACCGCCACAGTTACTAAGAGATAATCTGGCAATGTCTTCGCCGTTACCTTCACACACGCACACGCACGAACGCTCATTACACGCACACACACACAGGCCTAAGTGAAACCACAGCAACATCTGGGAATGCAACCTGCAACTGCTTCAGCAACTTGCTTGTTAGCGCGCTCAGCAATATACATTAACTGTTGGAAAACCACCGCCGCCTTGATAATATTGCGCTTGGTTAACAACAACAACAACAACAACAACAGAAGCAACAACAACAGCAGTAGCAGCAACAACAGCAACAGCAGCAATAGCAGCAGCAACAACAAAAACAGCAACAGCACCAGCAACAACAGCAACAACAACAGCAATAACAACAGCAGCAGCAACAACAATAGCAGCACCAACAACAACAGCAGCAGCAACAACAACAATAGCAGCACCAACAACAACAGCAGCAGCAGCAACAAAAATAGCAGCACCAACAACAACAGCAGCAGAAGCAACAACAATAGCAAAAACAATAGCAGCAGCAGCAACAACAGCAACAACAACAACAGCAGCAGCAACAACAACAACAGCAGTAGCAGCAACAACAGCAATAACAAAAGTAGAAGCAACAACAATAACAACAACAACAACAGCAATAACAAAAGCAGAAGCAACAATCCGCCAGCCAAGCGCCGCCATTACTTTATCATGATTGGTTCCAATTGGCGTGTGCCTAAAAGCCTTCGTTGTTTCAGTTATCAAACGATGCTTCGCATTCCTACTTCTTCCCACTTACACGCTATGAGTGCGAATCAATACCAGCTAATTTATTTCTCATGTTGATCCAGTTGCCCGAGGGCTTCCCTGGTGATTGGTGAAGTCACAGAAGTGGAAGCGCCGAGGATCGTTGCCCGTTTGTACACAATCGTGGCTAGGAATAGAAGGGCGGCTTTACGGCAGACCTGGGTAGGGAAGCCATGGGTGGGGCGTGGTGCTGTTTCACACACAGATACACAGACACACTCACACACACACACACACACACACACACACACACACACACACACACACACACACACACACACACACACACGGGGATACATACATTCATGGATTCATGGTACATGTTGGGAATACATCACACACAATCACACACACACACACGCACACACATACATACGGAGATATATAATACGTGGTGCTGTTCACACTTAGACAAACACACATTCGTAAGGAATATAGTCACACCAAATAAATACGTACACACTGACACAAAAAATATGCTTGCCTGGTACTATATTTAATAAACTCTCACACCCACATATACATACATACAGGCGGAGGTACTGTAAGAATACATACTCACTCATTCATTCACACACACACACACACACACACACACACTCGCACGCAGTCAGCTGTAAACACACAAACACTTGTGGAAAGCGACACTGGAGAAGCTTCGGGAGAAAGCGAGAGAGGAGTTAAAATAATACTGCCGCCAGATTGACACCTGGGTGTTTTTATTTTTGTGAGAGAGATAGAGAGGGGGGGGTGGGAGTGTATGAGAGAGAGAGAGAGAGAGAGAGAGAGAGGGTGGGGGAGGAGGGGTGTAAGAGGGAGTGAGTGAGAGAGACAGGTGAAAATGAAAAGCTCCCGCCAGATTTGACAGTATGGGTGTTTTTAAGTTGAGAGAGAGGGACAGTGAGATAGAAAAAGAGGAGAGAGAAAGAGGGGGAGAGAAAGGAGAGAGGAAGAGGACAGGCGGGAACTAAAAACCCACAGTTAGATCTTACACCTAGATGTTTTTCAGGTCGTATGCGCTCGCCAGAGAGAGAAGAGATGAGGAGAGAGAGAGAGAGAGAGAGAGAGAGAGAGAGAGAGAGAGAGAGAGAGAGAGAGATGGAGAGAAGGCGAGACTAAAAGCCACCGGCAGATCTCACACCTGGATTTGTTCATACTAACACAGGTAAACGAGACGCACCTGAGATCTGGAGTTCTAGATCTGATTCTCGTTTTGCGCCAAGATAAAGTTTCCAGCACTTGGCCTCAAGTAGCTCCGTACGCGTCCATCAGTTGAGTGCCTGTAGGAGGCGTCCTTGTGTGTGAGGTAGCCGTTCCTTGTGTGTGAGGTAGCCGTTCCTTGTGTGTGAGGTAGCCGTTCCTTGTGTGTGAGGTAGCCGTTCCTTGTGTGTGAGATAGCCGTTCCTTGTGTGTGCGGCAGTCGTTCCTTGTTCAGTGCAAATGTTTGTTCCGTGAAGACAAGGTCTTATCAGGTTCGAAAGGTCATTAATGGCGGTGGAATATGCTATCGCTCGCTCTCTCTTCTTTCCATTTCTCTCACGGCCACTATTCCACATCTCTCTCTCTCTATCTCTCTCTCTCTCTGTGTGTGTGTGTGTCTCTCTCTCTCTCTCTCTCTCTGTGGTCTCTCTATCTGTCCCTCTCTCTCTCTCTCTCGCTATCTCTCTCTCTCTCTCTCTCTCTGTGTCTCTCTATCTGTCCTCTCTCTCTCTCTCTCTCTATCTCTCTCTCTCTCTCTCTCTCTCTCTCTCTCTCTCTCTCTCTCTCTCTCTCTCTCTCTCTCTCTCTCTGTGTGTGTGTGTGTCTCTCTCTCTCTCTCTCTCTCTCTGTGTCTCTCTATCTGTCCTCTCTCTCTCTCTCTCGCTATCTCTCTCTCTCTCTCTCTCTCTGTGTCTCTCTATCTGTCCTCTCTCTCTCTCTCTCTCTCTCTATCTCTCTCTCTCTCTCTCTCTCTCTCTCTCTCTCTCTCTCTCTCTCTCTCTCTCTCTCTCTCTCTCTCTGTGTGTGTGTGTCTCTCTCTCTCTCTCTCTCTCTCTGTGTCTCTCTATCTGTCCTCTCTCTCTCTCTCTCGCTATCTCTATGTCTCTCTCTCCATTTCTCTTTCACCCCCTCGCCTGTTCCCCATCTTTTTCTCTCTTTCACCTGCTCTCTTTTTCTACTCTACTCTCTTACTCCTCCTTCTCTCTTGTATTTGTTCTCTCTCTACTCCACTCTCGTACTTCTCTCTCCCCTCATTCTCTGTCCCCGGGAGGTGACCATGCCATGAGATGTTCTAGCTAGAAACACAGTTCACTACCACGTGACCATGTCATAAGATGTTCTAGCTAAATACAGTTCACTGCCACGTGACCATACCATGAGATGTTCTAGCTAGAAACAGTTCACTACCACGTGACCATGTCTTGAGATGTTCTAGCTAGAAACACAGTTCACAACCCCGTGACCATGCCATGGGATGTTCTAGCTAGAAACATAGTACATTACCACGGCGCCCATGCCATGAGATGTTCTAGCTAAAAACACAGTTCACTACCACGTGACCATGCCATGAGATGCTCTAGCTAGAAACACAGTTCACTACACGGCGCCCATGCCATGGGATGTTCTAGCTAGAAATACAGTTCACTACCACGGCGCCCATGCCATGGGATGTTCTAGATATAAACACAGTTCACTACCACGGCGCCCATGCCATGGGATGATCTAGATATAAACACAGTTCACTACCACGTGACCATGCCATGAGATGTTCTAGCTAGAAACACAGTTCACTACTACGGCGCCCATACCATGAGATGTTCTAGCTAGAAACAGTTCACTACCACGGCGCCCTTGCCATGAGATGCCCTAGCTAGAAACACAGTTCATTACCACATGACCATGACATGAGATGCTCTAGACAGTAACACAGTTCACTACCACGTGACCATGCCATAAGATGCCCTAGCTATTAACACAGTTCATTACCACGTGACCATGACATGAGATGCTCTAGCTAGTAACACAGTTCACTACTGCGGTGTGCAAGCTAAACATTTTAAACTGTGCATATACCAATCTATTTTTATAAAATGGTAGCCCTATAGAAGATACTGCAACTAGGTGTGAAGGATCCGCCCGTGTGTTGCCGGAGCACACAGGGGAAGCGAAGAATAGTAACACTGTTGCTTTCCTTGCATGTCGTAAGAGGCGACTAAGGGGGGCTTGGGCTGAGGCTTAGTCTACAGTCTATTGGGACTTCCGGTCCCCAACATGGCGGATAAGCATTTAAACTGTTAAGGCCTCTGGAGTGTTTACGCTTGTGGCTATGGTTTGCATTCGCATTTTTCTCATGTTGGACTGGTAGTGCATGGTTCCATCGCCCTGCTACTGAGTGAGTGCGTGGCGTGACACTGTGAGCTGTGATTTTCGCGTGGAGTGCTTTTACATTTGTCAGCGGTTGTTTGTAGCGTGAACTGCATGTTCGAAACGATGGCGGCCGGCTCTTGCTGAATTGACTTGTTTGCCTTTTCGGTTCACGAGTGCATTTTTTAGGAGACTCATAAGAGTCGTCGCTGGAGCTATGGAGTTCGTGCTTTGTGCCGCGCTTTCGGCGGGTCGACCTGCGGAAAGAGAGCGAGCCATATGGGATAAAGCCTGGGTCAATGAAGTCTTTCTGGTGACTGCCGATTCCATCGACGATGAACTGTATTCTTAGTGGATGACTTTATGACGGCATTCTGGCAACGGCATTATGTACAGTGTAACTGTGCGAGCTGTTGCCTTGCCGATACTCCTGTCTATTCCATTTTCACATAGGGCAGGGGGGAGTATTTTGTGTGATATTTACTGGCACAGGAAAGGAGCATAATGGGGACGACCCGTTGCCGTGAAGTTGGAACCGCGACTAACTAACTGACTGACTGACTGACTGACTGACTGACTGACTGACTGACTGACTGACTAACAAAGGTGTGAAGAATCGTCACATGTTCTGGGTATCGACATATGCGTTTGGGGTTCCCGTCCGCAAAGCCTTTTCTTCACAGACAATCCCCCAGAAAATGATAACATTGTTTAGTGCCCATTTTTACGAAACTGGGTTTTTACGAAACTGGGTAGACCCTAGTGAGGTACTTTTTTCCGCATCCTTTACAGGACATTTCAGTCAATACCAGCATTTTTCAGCTGCTGTTGATGTCGTGGCAAATTTTACGTTCAGTAGTTTGCCATTGCTTTCTGAACGACCGGCTCACGTACCTCCGTAAGTAAGCAGCACGACGCGATCCGCTGCCGAATCTCGCGAGCGCAGCTGTGATTCGTACGTGAGTCTACGGGATTATAAACAATGTTCTTAAACCCTTCGCCAGGTAGACGGCAGTGAGGTACTTTTTTTTTTTTTGCATATCCTTTACAGGACATCGCTGTCAACACCAGCATCTTTCAGCTGTATGTTGATTTCTTGGCAAGATTACGCTCAGTAGTTTGCCATTGCTTTCTGAGTGGCCGGCTCACATACCCCGTAAGTTACCGATGCGATTCGAACCACTGCTGATTCTCACCGTCATCACGTTACCCACGAGAGTATACGAGATTACGGAGAAAAGTCGCTAACCTCTAAGCCATGAAGCCGGCAAGGTACTGGTTGGGAGAAAATGCTACCCTTGTTGAGGATTGAAACTGGATCACTCTCTTGGCAGGCGAGGGCGCTGACGACCTACGCCACGGCAGTTTCACAAAATCTATACACCCGTATTCTTGTTTCTAAACATATTTTTGCCTGTGTGTGTGAGTGTTGGGTAATGGGTCTGAGAAATCCATTCTTCTTGTCGTAGACCTGCAGACCTGGATATACGAGAAAGCTGCAGTCAACTTGAGCTTGTTGACATCTGCGCACAGTATCTCCTCAAATGGAGCGGGTGTAGGCCAAAGTAATTATCCCTGTTCTGAATATGTTGGAAACTCCTGCAGTAAATGCCTAGCTCTTATATTACCAGTTCCACAGTTACATTCATCAGTATCTACTATCTTTAGTTTATTGAACACGTGGTATTTCAACCTGATATGTCCTGTGTGAAATCACAAGATTGCTACTTGTTCACTTCGGTCGAGTTGGTAATATGCATCATCTTTCTGGCGACCTGGATGCTCTGATTCCCACTTGGTTCTATAGGTGTTTCTCATGAACCTCTAGATATCATCATAGGTTATATCTATATCAGGCTGAGGTAGTCGCCCGACATCCGTTGCGAGTGTGTTAGCCTCTATATTCCCAATAAATTAACATAATTGATAGGCACTGACAGAAGTAAAGCAGAGGAGGAGACATCAGAGAAGACACTAGATAATAAACTGATTTAAACCTGAAAGCATACAAGGATTCGAACCTGCCGCTTACAAACGAGATCAGTGCCACGCAAAAGGAACAAATGTCCTTGAATTCAGAGCCCACTAGAAGAGTTGCATCATCATCATCATCATCATCATCATCAGATTTGTCAGCTACCTGAACCAACAACTATGTCATATGAACAGCATTCATACCCTGCCAGTTAGTTGTCCCAGCACCTTACCAGGCCTTAAAGAAAGCATTCAATAGCAATACTGAAATCTACCATGCATGTCGTGAGAGGGAACTAAGGAGGGCTGACCAACTTATTTCAGCGTGTTGCGTTGCACATTTTCCTCAAGTCTGTGGCTCAGTACATCCGACTTCGACAAGTAGTTTTTCGGGTTTGCTTTCCCTAGCTCTTGACCGTCCCCAATCTACCTACAGAGCTGCTGATGTGTCTCTATCGTCGTCTGGTTCATATCTCTTGACCTGTCCGAGATGAGAGACCCTGCCATAAGCTGCGCTACCGTCGACATGGGTCTTGGAACATGCCAGCCCCTCTACCAAAACAAGAGGGATATCCAGCAGAAGGGGGGGGGGGGTCCTGCCTCATCACGTAGTCAAGTGCAAACCCAGCCAATCACGGACAAGTCAACCACAGGCTGGCTTCAGTCGTTTGTGGGCCTATGCTCCAACCAGAAATGACAGATAGAACGAGAAGAAGACAGCTGCCCATGTTTATATGATCAAAGGTGTCCGCTGATCTCAACTTCTTTCCATCACGTTTAAAAGTGCTAATCAATAGACGCTAAATTATTTCTCAGCGCCTTTCCAACGGATTCCACAGAAGAAAAAAAAAATAGATAACGAGCAATTAAATGATGAAAAAACTGAAAGAAGCGGACATGCGGTTTTTGAGATGAATGTGGTATCTAATTTATTTACCACTTAAAGGCGAGAATTCAGAACTACGTGCCGATATCTCCAAACGATCATGATGAAATATCCTCTAATGAGTTGTTTGTTTTGTTTTCTTTTGGTTATCCATTTTGCTTATCCCTTATTACGTCTTTCTTCCCATAATCCAAGGCGCGCGGAGTTGGTGATCATGTCTGTTCGCAGACTTCTATCTCGTATACTGCCAATAATTTCTAATACTAATGCTGTCAAACCGTCCAGCATCTTCTCTCTTGGTCTCCCATTGTCTCGTCTCCTCTCCAACTGTCCCGTTGTCTTGACATGCTCCAGCTTTCCCTCCTCATGACTTGCCCACAGATATGGACTGACTTCTTCCTGTGCGAGTAGTAAGTTCTCTTTGTGAGTTAACTTCTTTCAAGATATCTTCATTACTCTTTCTATCCGCCCATTGTGTTTTCGTCATCCTTCTATAGAACCACATCCTTACAGCTTCTACATAATTCCTCACTATTCTGCTAATTGTCCACGATTCGTTTCCGTAAATCAGGATTGGCTCAATATAGCATTTAAGAACTCTTTTCATCACCCCCATAGACAAAGATAAATTGCAGAGAATATTCTTTGCTTGTGTTATTCTAAACTACTGAGCGTAATCTTGCCAAGAAATCAAGAATCAGCTGAAAAATGCTGATGTTGACAGCAATGTCCTGTAACACCCTTAATACATCTTCCGTCTGCTGTTATTAAAGTGCACACACATTTACAAATACATTGACTTGTTTCAAATAGTTTCCATTTACTTTGATGTTGCATTGGGTAAACACATTCTTTGTAATAACCATTACTTATGATGTTTTTTTCCTTCTGTTATTCAGACTAAGTCCCTTGTTTTGATTTTCTGTTTCAATTATATCGATAATTTCTTGTGACTGTGTTTTATTTTCAGCAACCAAAACCACGTCAACAGCACAACTCACGTTGTCTACACTATGCCCACCAACTGACATTCTGTCATGTTTTGTCAGAATCTCACAATTATTTCACTGTACAAACTGAACACTTTGAATGGCAAACTACTGATGGCAACATTGCAGAGAAAATGACACAGCCAATAAATGCTGGGATTGATTGTGGGGCCAATAAAAAGATGTCAATTGAAACGAGAAAAAGAGTGTTGAGGGGATACATAGAGCCTGTTCTTGTGTATGGATGTGAAACTTGGACAATGAACAGTCAAGCTAAAAAGCATCTGATGGCTGCAGAAATGTGGTTTCTGAGGAGAATGCAAAGAATACCATGGACAGACAGAAAAACCAATGACCAAGTACTACAGGAGACAAATGAACAACGTAAACTGATTAGAGAAATTAGACGTAGACAGTCAAAAATTTTTGGACATGTTATGAGAAGAAATGGATTGGAGAACTTAGTGACAACTGGCAAGATCGAAGGGAACAGACCAAGAGGAAGACCGAGAGGAAAATACCTGGATGGCTTGGCCACATGGCATGGACGAGACAGGAACACTGAGCTGATCCACGACACTGGTGATCGAGTGAAATGGCGAGACATGACCGCCCACGCTTTCCGACATGGCACATGATTGATTGATTGATTGATTGTCTATTCATATCTTTTCCAGCTTCACCGAGGTCAAGTGTCGTGTTACACCGTGCCGCGCGGTTGTGTGATGACGTAGCGTTACACCGTGCGGCATCGCTGTGTGCACTGATTTCTTGTGTGGTGATGTAGTGTTACACAGTGCGGGATCGCTGTCTGCACTGATTTCTTGTGTGGTGATGTAGTGTTACACAGTGCGGGATCGCTGTCTGCACTAATTTCTTGTGTGGTGATGTAGTGTTACACAGTGCGGGATCGCTGTCTGCACTGATTTCTTGTGTGGTGATGTAGTGTTACACAGTGCGGGATCGCTGTCTGCACTGATTTCTTGTGTGGTGATGTAGTGTTACACCGTGCGGCATTGCTATGTGCACTGATTTCTTGTGTGGTGATGTATTGTTACACCGTGCTGTGTCGCTGTCTGCACTGATTTCTTGTGTGGTGATGTAGTGTTACACAGTGCGGGATCGCTGTCTGCACTGATTTCTTGTGTGGTGATGTAGTGTTACACCGTGCGGCATTGCTATGTGCACTGATTTCTTGTGTGGTGATGTATTGTTACACCGTGCTGTGTCGCTGTCTGCACTGATTTCTTGTGTGGTGATGTATTGTTACACCGTGCTGTGTCGCTGTCTGCACTGATTTCTTGTGTGGTGATGTAGTGTTACACCGTGCGGCATTGCTATGTGCACTGATTTCTTGTGTGGTGATGTATTGTTACACCGTGCTGTGTCGCTGTCTGCACTGATTTCTTGTGTGGTGATGTAGTGTTACACAGTGCGGGATCGCTGTCTGCACTGATTTCTTGTGTGATGATATATTGTTACACCGTGCAGCGTCGCTGTGTGCACTGATTTCTTGTGTGATAATGTAGTGGTAAACCGTGCGTTGTCGCTGTGTGCACTGATGCAGCCTTTAGCTTTGGGGTGTCCTCGCTGAGAGGTTCAACGTGCGCCTGTAGCTCCAACAGGCCGAGTACGATTTGGGTCTTACATAACAAGAACGTGAGATAGGTGGAGGGCGAGTGTGAGACAGAGAGTGAGAGAACCACAGAGGGGAAGAGGGAGAGAGAACGTGAGACAGAAAGACAACCAGAGAGACAGTGGAGACACCGAAGCATAGAGAGAGAAAGAGAGAGAGAGAAAGCGTGCGAGATAAAATGAGGGAGATACAGTGAGAGAACGAGAGAGAGAGACAGAGAGAAAGACAGCGAGAGAACGAGAGAGACTTATAGTGAGAGACAGTGAGAGAACGAGAGATAGAAGAGAGAACGAGTTAGACAGCGAGAGTGAGAGAAAGATAGCGAGTGAGCGATATAGAGAGAGTGAGCGATATAGAGAGAGTGAGAGAAAGTTGAGAGAGAGAGTGAGAGAGAGAGAGAGAGAGAGAGAGAGAGAGAGAGAGAGAGAGAGAGAGAGAGAGAGAGAGAGAGAGAGGGGAGATATAGCACGATAAAGCGATAGAGACATTGTGAAAGAATTTTTTTAGCTGGTAAAATGTGTCAATTTGTATTAAGAAAAATGCACTTTTTCTTCTTTCCTTCGTTTGTCGAGGGGAATTTTTTTTTAAAGAAAACGTGAGCGAGAGAGAAAGGGAGAGAAAGAGAGAGAGAGCGAGAGAGAGAGAGAGAGAGAGAGAGAGAGAGAGAGAGAGAGAGAGAGAGAGAGAGAGAGAGAGAGAGAGAATCTGACACTGAGACAGAAAAAGCGAGAAAGAGATATAGAGAGACGTACAAAGAGAAATATTTCCGTGACAAGCAAACCTTGCCGTTATGTGAGCTTGTGAGAACACTGACTCTCCTCTACAAACTGGTGACATAAATTGTCATGGAAACATCCTGTATATCGTGCGTTTCCAAGACACCTGGTGTGGGGAGGGAGATAGAGGCTGGAACGCTGAAGCAACTAGGTCAGTTTGTACACTGACCATGACCGACCATCTTCCCGTGGGGCCAGCTGAGAAACCAATAACTCAAGGGTGGCCGACCGTGCTGATCGCTGTGGTAGGAAACGTTCAGAAGTAATCGTCTTGCGATAGTCACAGTAGTTTACTGCCATGGTGGTAGGACACCCAATTCGTGCACACCCCACGTGAGAAACTCATGGAGATGCTGGAAATGCGGGTTTCTTGTCTATTGGGCGGTTACACGTCATCCACTGTTTACCATCATGATGATAGCACACCCACGTCGTGCACAACCCACACAAGAAACTCACAGAGATAAAGGAATTGCGTGTTTCTTGTCTATTGGGGCGGTCACAAGTCAACAACAGTCTCCGGTTCCATCAGTTCGTAAAATATAAGCAACTACGGCGGGGTTCTACACAGAAAGAACTGCGACGACAACAAATATAGACAACAACCACAGACAGCAACTTTAATATCAATAGCAACAACAATACTGAAAACAATGAAAACAAAAATAAAAAGCATTAATAATAGAAATAACGACGACAACAACAATAACAACAACAACATTTACAGACAAAAATATAACAACAGCAACTAAAATAACAATAATAACAACAGGAGAACAACAATAGGGAGAACAACAACTTCAATAATAATAATATCAGCAGAAACAATAACAGTAACACCAACAGAAACAACAATGATGGCAACAACAACAATAATAGCAACAACATATGAAATAATAATAGCAACAACAACACCAGGAGAAATGACAATAATAAATAGCAGCAAAAATAATAATTGCAAAAATTACAGAAACATCAATATTAGCCTGAACAACAATAATAATAAAAATAATAATAACAACAACAGAGGCAGAAATAATAACAACAACAACAACAACAACAACAACAACAACAACAGCAGAAACAACAATAATAATTAAAACAATAATAACATCAACACCAGAAATTATAACAGTAGAATAATAAAAGCAACAGCTACATCAACAATAATAATAGCAAGTGCAACAATAACAACAAGAACAACAGAAACTACAATAATAGCGAAAACAACAATAACAACATCAGAAATAATAACAACAACAACTATAGAAACAACAATAATAGCGATAAGAAGAAGAAGAAGAAGAAGAAGAAGAAGAAGAAGAAGAAGAAGAAGAAGAAGAAGAAGAAGAAGAAGAAGAAGAAGAAGAAGAAGAAGAAGATAAATAACAACAACAGGAGAAATAATAAAAGCTACAATTACAGAAACAACAATTATGGCGAGAATAACAACAACAGCAGAAATAACAACAACAACAGCAACAAAGATAGCTAGAACTACCGTGGGTACCGAGAAAGACAAGGAGAGCGAAGAATAGCAATTCTATAACCAACCATGCATGTCGTCAGAGGCCACTAATGAGGGTTGACGGCGAGAGTGACTACCTCAGCCCGTAGAACACTCTAGATCAGTGGTTCTCAACCGGTGTGGAATCCCCCCCCCCCGGGGGAAATTTTGGGGTTTCCAGGGGGGGGGGGGCGGTGAAGATTATTTCAAGATTGCGTTAATACAAGAACCGATTACTTGATCTTGTTTTTCCCTTCATACTTTACGGTTCTGTACGTCTCACCCTTCTAAAATTCATTTTATAAAGTAAGTAGACCCACAAATCACGTTTTATGTGGACGTCTAGCCTTGTTTTAGTATGTGCTATTAAATTTAGCTTCAATTATTACGTATACTGTGTAGGGGCAGGAGGAAATTTTTAGGGAGAAAATACGAAGGGGGGGGGGATGACGTTCTAAAAATATGGTGAGGGGGGAATGACATCCCAAAAATATTGTGAAGGGGGGCACGGGCCAAAAAAGGTTGAGAACCACTGCTCTAGCTGTTAGATCCAGTCCACCATGAACAAATCCACTTGGTGTGAAATGGTTGATGTCTCACGGGGAGATGACAGGCAGAAGGTAGAAGAGTTACCCATAATCTAGATGGATGGCAGAAGGTAGAGTAAATACCCATAAACTAGATGTAAGACTGAAGGCACAAGAATTACCCATAAACTAAATGAAAGACAGAAGGTAGAGGAATTACCCATAGAATAGATGTAAGACAGAAGGTAGAAGAATTACCCATAGAATAGATGAAAGACAGAAGGTAGAAGAATTACCCATAAACTAGATGAAAGACAGAAGGTAGAAGAATTACCCATAAACTAGATGAAAGACAGAAGGTAGAAGTTAGTTAGTTAGTCTTTCCTCTTGAGCCTAAGGCGGCGCATAGGGCAGAAGTCCTGTCTCTCCATGCTTGCCGGTTCGCTGCTACCTGTTGTAGATCTTGGATATTTACTTGGCCATTGAATGAGCCTTCTCTAATGATGGTTCTACTCAGGGTCTCTCTTGGTCTTCCCCGTTTTCTTTTCCCTATTGGTGACCATATGAGGGCTTGATAGGGAAGTCTTGACTTGTCCATTCTGAGTACATGGCCGATGTAGTTCCAACGGCGTCTTCTTATGAAATTGGATACTGTATCTTGCTTAGTCTCTTGTCTTATTTGCGAATTGGTTCTGAAGTCTGTCCAGTGGATGTTTAGAAGTCTTCTAAGACATTTGTTCTCAAAATTGTCTAATTTTTTATCTAAAGCTACCGTTGATTTCCAACTTTCACATCCATACGTTAACACTGGAATCACACAAGAGTTGAAGATTTTAAGTTTTGTGTGTTTGCTGAGTGTCTTTGACTTCCAGATGTTTGACAGTTTATTGAAGGCACTAGATGCCAGTGCGATTCTAGATGATATTTCTTGTGTTGAGTCCCCTGTAGATGTCATTTTGCTTCCTAGGTATGTAAAACTGTTGACTTTTTCAAGAACGTAGCTGTTCAATTTGGTGTCATCTGAACTGTTGGTAAGATCAATAGTCTTTGTTTTTGTGGTGTTAATTTGGAGACCAATTTGCCCTGAAACATTTTGGAGGTGGTTTATTTTCTCTTGGGCATCCGGGTGTGTTGAACTCAAAAGCACTATGTCGTCGGCAAAGTCCAGGCCTTCTAGAATTTTGTCAACCCAATGGATACCCATATTTGTGTTGTTTGTGCATTTGCGCATGACCCAGTCGATAGCTATTCCAAAAAGCATCGGTGATAAGACACAACCCTGTTTCACTCCTGTTTCGACTGAGAACCAGTCAGAGTTGCCTGTTTCTGTTCTTACGCAGCAACGTGTTTCTTTGTAGAAAGATTTTATGACGTTGGTATATTTGGTAGGAAAACCAAAGATGTTAAGTAGATTCCAAAGTGAAGGACGGTGGATACTGTCGAAGGCTTTTTGAAAGTCGACAAAGTTGGTGATTAATTTCGACTGGAATTCTACGGAGTCTTCAATGATTATTCTGAGGGTGAAAATGTGGTCTATGCATGACCGTTTTGGTCTGAAGCCTGCTTGTTCTTCTCTGAGCCTTTCATCTATCGCCCTTTTCAATCTCTCAAGTAACATGCTACAAAAAAGTTTTCCTGGTACTGACAATAGAGTGATACCACGCCAATTATTGCAATCAGACATATCGCCCTTTTTAGGCAGTTTGAAAATTACACCATCTATCCACTGTTGTGGTGGGGATTCGCTTTGCCAGATTTCATTGATCAGCTGTAACAAACGTTGTAAGGTGTTCTCATCTGCTGCTTTGAGCATTTCTCCTGAGATTTCATCTTCACCAACAGCTTTGTTGTTCTTCAATTTTTTGATGGCTGCTTTAATCTCTTCCATGGTGAATGACTCGCAGGAGGCATCTAGTGGGGGAATAGTAATTTCTCCATCCAGGTTCGGAACAGTGTCAGGCTGCGGTCTATTTAATATTTCTTTGAAATGTTCTGCCCATCGTTGCTTTTGAAGGTCATCGGATAACAATTGATTGCCTTGTTTGTCTTTGATGGGTATATTTGGTGTAGGTGAGTGATTGCATAGTTGCTTCATGATATGGAATACGGCTCTGTTGTTTCCAGTTCTGGCAGCTGCTTCGGCTTCGGAGGCCAGGCTGTGAATAAAGTTCTGTTTGTCTTTTCGTGCGTTTGATTTCACCTCTGTATCCAACATAGAGTATATAACAAGAATTTATAAGTATAAGTCTAAGAAGTATAACAAGTATAAGTCTAAGAAGTAAGTATAAAATAGTATATAAATGTATATAAGTATAAGAAGTAAGTATAAAATAGTATATAAATGTATATAAGTATAAGAAGTAAGTATAAAATAGTATATAAATGTATATAAGTATAAGAAGTAAGTATAAAATAGTATATAAATGTATATAAGTATAAGAAGTAAGTATAAAATAGTATATAAATGTATATAAGTATAAGAAGTAAGTATAAAATAGTATATAAATGTATATAAGTATAAGAAGTAAGTATAAAATAGTATATAAATGTATATAAGTATAAGAAGTAAGTATAAAATAGTATATAAATGTATATAAGTATAAGAAGTAAGTATAAAATAGTATATAAATGTATATAAGTATAAGAAGTAAGTATAAAATAGTATATAAATGTATATAAGTATAAGAAGTAAGTATAAAATAGTATATAAATGTATATAAGTATAAGAAGTAAGTATAAAATAGTATATAAATGTATATAAGTATAAGAAGTAAGTATAAAATAGTATATAAATGTATATAAGTATAAGAAGTAAGTATAAAATAGTATATAAATGTATATAAGTATAAGAAGTATAACAAGAATTACCCATAAACTAGATGAAAGACAGAAGGTAGAAGAATTAACCACAAACTAGATGAAAGACAGAAGGTAGAAGAATTACCCACAAACTAGATGCAAGACAGAAGGTAGAAGAATTACCCATAAAGTTGATGAAAGACAGAAGGTAGAACAATTACCCATAAACTAGATGAAAGTCAGAAGGTAGAAGAATTACCCATAAAGGTGATGCAAGACAGAAGATAGAAGAATTACCCATAAACTAGATCAGTGGTTCTCAACCGGTGGGGAATTACCC
Organism: Cepaea hortensis; assembly: GCA_963921405.1. NCBI lineage: Eukaryota > Metazoa > Mollusca > Gastropoda > Stylommatophora > Helicidae > Cepaea > Cepaea hortensis. The sequence continues at coordinate 129,528,516 of OY992876.1, read as the reverse complement.
CCAGGGGGGAATTTTGGGGTTTCCAGGGGGGGGGGGGATGAAGATTATTTCAAGATCGCGTTAATACAAGAACCGATTACTTGATCTTGTTTTTCCTTTCATACTTTACGCTTCTGTACGCATGACCCTTCTGAAATTCATTTTATAACGTAAGTAGATCCGCAAATCACATTTTATGCACATGTCTAGACTTGTTTTAGTATGTGCTATTATATTTAGCTTCAATTATTACGTATACTGTGTAGGGGCAGGGGGAAATTTTTAGGGAGGAAATACAAAGGGGGGGGGGGGAATGACGTTCTAAAAATATGGTGAGGGGGGGGGAATGACGTCCTAAAAATATGGTGAAGGGGGGAACGGACCAAAAAAGGTTGAGAACCACTGAACTAGATGAAAGACAGAAGGTAGAAGAATTACCAATAAATCAATCTCTGGCGCGGAGTGGCTTCGACGTAACAAGGGCCGCTTCTGACTTACGCAGCCCTCGTTCCATTCAGGGTGTGAACTGGTGGCTCTTTACAAATTAAACAAATAGCGGTATACATCCCATACACATCCCTTCTCAGATAAGGACGAAAAACTGAGGATCCGTGTGCATGATAGCACATTAAAATCCCATCGGTAGCTGGAAACAGAAAGGGGCAGGCTGAATAGGTCGCCGCCCTGGCAAAGTTTCAACATCAGCAACAAAAACTCACAAAAGGATATTTATAGTATGGATGGTTCTGATATGTACAGAATGTGAATCGTTGCTTGGAGTCCGTGCACTGAGCTGAGATTTTCCTTATGCGATCTGTGGGAGGAGATTGGAGCACTTATGTTCACTGAAAGTGATCCTTAGCCCAAACAAAACCAATAAACGCATGGCGAGTCTCTGCGATCAGACGGTGTTGATCATTTTGCTAACTTCTGGCTACACGCGAGACGAGTGGAACACATGTTGAGTCCGTAGCCTGGCAGTGCCTCACAACAGATAGGCAACCTGACACATATTTTCTGTGCATTGTTTTTGCTTTTTAAATGTAGTTGTATCAGTGTTGTTTCCAAATTGCGCACTCACTAATGAAGAAAATTGGGGTTCTTGAGTTAAAATGAAGAAATAACAACAAGGACTAACCTAAACGAACATCCCTTGAAACAAGTAAAGAGTGTCAAGTATCTAGGAAGTATAATATCATCAAATGGCAAATCAGAAGACGAGATCGAAAATAGATTCAATAAGGCAAACCAACTCATTGGACAAATGACACCAATACTAAAAAACAAACATGTATCAATAACTACTAAGAAAGGACTTTACAACACAATCTTCCTACCAACTCTATGCTACCAATGCCAAACCTGGACAATGACAGAAAAATAGAAAAGAAAAATCACAACAACAGAAATGAGATTTCTGAGAAGAATACTCAATGTATCAAGAAGAGATAAGATCAGAAATAAAGAAATCAGAACTAAAGTGGGGGTTATAGCTGCGCTAGATTTTATTAGAAGGCAGCAAAGTCAAATGGTTAGGCCATGCAAGTAGGTTACCAGTTAACAGTATACCATAAGCAATGATGTACAGACCAGAGGGAAGCAGAGGAAGAGGCTGACCACGTAAACGATGGAAGCAGGGAATAACAGAGTCCATGGAAATAGGCCTATCGATATATGAAGCCCATAAGCGGGCACTCTCTCGCTATTTATACTTCACCTCGACACAGCAAGGTACAAAAGGAACATGTTGAGATGAGAAGAGATGAGATCAAATTCTGCAGAAAAGTTGTTAGAATATCGTGGACCAAGAAGAAAGAAAATATATTAAATTCTACGAAATCTGAACATCGAAAAAAAAAACACCAAAAAAAAAACAAACAAACAAACAAACAAACAAACAAACAAAACTGACTAATAAACTGTATCGTGTCTCGGAAACTGAAATAAAGGGGGTATTTTTAATGACTGCAGTGTTTGAAAATATTACCGGTCCAAGTTTTGTATTCACCCACTGTAAAGTTTATGCAACATAATTGATAAATACAAAAATTGGACCGGCAATATTTTTAAACACTGCACATTCATTAAAAATAGACCCTGGAATTTGGCCATATTAAATGTTACAATGACTTGGAGAGAACATTGATGGAAGGCGTGATTTCTGGTAGAAGAGACAGGGCTCGGCCGATGGACATCGGGCAGTACAGGCACCTGTGGCACCAGGCAAGAAAAATGGCCAGAGATCGAGAAGCTTCTCGAAAGCATGTTTGTTGTTCGTGTGCTAACGCTAACGAAGGCTGTATCCGCAACGTCCATTTCATAACTGGTGACTGTGTTCTAACAAAGCCTACTGATTCTGCTCCTCGCTTTCCTTGATCCCCTCGCATCATTAACTACAGAACTCCACGGAGCCGTCTATTCCGTATTCCTTGACCCGAAACTGAAGCCAGTCCAAGACGCTTATTCTATATTTCAGTTAACGAGACAAAAATCTTTGTTTCTCCCTCCCCCCGATCTCCCCAATCTCCCTCCAACTTGCACCCAGCCCAGGCTGTAATCCGCCAGGGACTAACCACAATGACGGACCGGCATCGATCTGGCATTAATGTAGTGTTAACGATTATCTGTAGGCCGGGATGGCATCGTTGCCATGAGATGCCAGAATTGTCTTTGTATAACTTTCCAAAATGGCAAACTGGCAAAGGCAACCAATGTGCTTTCAAATTCTCAGTGCAAGTGCTCAAACCCGCGTAGTTACAAGCTCACTTTTACTCGATTGGTAAAAGTTAGTTAACTCACGAACCAACATCACAGCCCTTGGGACATTCCCATACGTGCTCCGTCCTCATCTGCAACAGTCAGCGAAGAGTCCCAATACTAACGATACCTGTAGCAGTCTAATTATGTGTCAGTCTGGCCTTTCCTCGGAGTTTTGAGTGTTGGCCAGACCCTCTGGTAACAGTTTTATAAACTCATTACTTCAGATCGGCTTAAATTGACAATGCCACCACATGTCAACACACAGATGATCAGAAGTAGTAAGGAGAACAGTCAGTAGATGACCCGTGTATACACCTTGAGGTGCACTAGACATATGGTGCTTGTCCCATATGTATATAGAACAATCAGCTCTCGATTGGTAGTGTAGTCAATTTTACACCGGCCGCCTTGACTTTCCAAGATTGGTAGTGTAGTCAATATTAAACCGACCGCCTTGACTTTCCAAGATTGGTAGTGTAGTCAATATTACACCGGCCGCCTTGACTTTCCAAGATTAGTAGTGTAGTCAATATTACACCGGCCGCCTTGACTTTCCAAGATTGGTAATGTAGTCAATATTACACCGGCCGCCTTGACTTTCCAAGATTGGTAGTGTAGTCAATATTACACCAGCCGCCTTGACTTTCCAAGATTGGTAGTGTAGTCAATATTACACCGGCCGCCTTGACTTTCCAAGAATGGTAATGTAGTCAATATTACACCGGCCGCCTTGACTTTCCAAGATTGGTAATGTAGTCAATATTACACCGGCCGCCTTGACTTTCCAAGATTGGTAGTGTAGTCAATATTACACCGGCCGCCTTGACTTTCCAAGATTGGTAATGTAGTCAATATTACACCGGCCGCCTTGACTTTCCAAGATTGGTAGTGTAGTCAATATTACACCGGCCGCCTTGACTTTCCAAGATTGGTAGTGTAGTCAATATTACACCGGCCGCCTTGACTTTCCAAGATTGGTAATGTAGTCAATATTACACCGGCCGCCTTGACTTTCCAAGATTGGTAGTGTAGTCAATATTACACCAGCCACCTTGACTTTCCAAGATTGGTAGTGTAGTCAATATTACACCGACCGTCTTGACTTTCCAAGATTGGTAGTGTAGTCAATATTACACCAGCCACCTTGACTTTCCAAGATTGGTAGTGTAGTCAATATTACACCGGCCGCCTTGACTTTCCAAGATTGGTAGTGTAGTCAATATTACACCGGCCGCCTTGACTTTCCAAGATTGGTAGTGTAGTCAATATTACACCAGCCACCTTGACTTTCCAAGATTGGTAGTGTAGTCAATATTACACCAGCCACCTTGACTTTCCAAGATTGGTAGTGTAGTCAATATTACACCGGCCGCCTTGACTTTCCAAGATTGGTAGTGTAGTCAATATTACACCAGCCACCTTGACTTTCCAAGATTGGTAGTGTAGTCAATATTACACCGACCGTCTTGACTTTCCAAGATTGGTAGTGTAGTCAATATTACACCGACCGTCTTGACTTTCCAAGATTGGTAGTGTAGTCAATATCCCACCGGTCGCCTTGACTTTCCAACACATCTCCTGGTAGCCATATTAGGCTGGGTCGACCTGGGAGCTTTAGGTGAATTTGTAACTGATTCAGTGCCGAACAAAAAGTAGGTCTGGGTTAAACGCAGTACAGTACAGTACAGTCAAATGAACAAGTTGGGTTGAGTTAAACACAGTACAGTACAGTACAGTCAAATGAACAAGTTGGGTTGAGCTAAGAACCAACATCACTGCACTAAAGACATTCCAATATGCGCCCCGTCCCCTCGTTCAACAGACAGTGAAGAGTCACACTACTAATCGTTCACACCGCTGTCCGATTGAAAGTTCTCCTGGTCTTCTCTCTCATTTTTTGAGATTCTACCAGAACCCCTGCCAATCCCCAGCAACCTCACCCTTTCTACATACCAGTTCACAATCTGTTACCTCCACCTTCTCAACCTGGTCCAACAGGCGCACGACCACCTCCCCCTTGTCCATAAGTAAAATTCCACAAAGAGGTGCATTCCCTGCCAGCCTATCAGCCTGTTCACCCCCCCCCCCCCCCCCGCACTCCCGCATGGCCAGGGCAAAAAAACAAACAATCTATAGGACCTGGGAGCTTAGGTAAACTGTTAACTAATTCAGTGCCAAACAAAAAGTAGGCTTGGGTTAAACACGGTACACGGTCACATGAACAAGTATTATAACGTAAAGTGGCATTTCCTGAGCATTGAAATTGTGGAAGATACCACGAAACAAAACAAATAACACGATGACCCTAGTATGGCGATATATCGTCCTTCTGCTTAAATGGGAGGTTACACTTGGCGATATATCTTCCTTCAGCACTGAATCAGTTCAGAAATGTGCCTAGATGTGAATTCGAACCTATGACCTCTGAACCGGCAGCGAGACTAGTTTATGACGAACAATGAAAGAAGTGAGATGATTGGTTGGTTCCATTGTGTTATACGTGGTACATAGAAACATCAGTTGTTAGGAAACACTAGAGGCTACTGAAACTGCGTGAGAAATAAATTCATTCAGCATTCAGGGAACAAGAGGAAGAAGTGAAGATTAAAGAACACATTATACAATACAAGCATTTGTGGCCAAACCGGGATTCGAACCCGTCCTTCCACTTCAAAACCTTGATACGACACTGACATGTGTATATTTCGTTTACTAAGATGTGACTTGGAATTCCAGAATTGTCCTATTTATGATCTTCCACGCAACTAATCATTTACAAACGTCTCCAACTTCAAAACCTGGCTACGCAACTGGTTTGTTTATATGTTGGTCACTAAGTTGTGAATTAATGTTATAGAAAGTATGTCCCCGGGAAGGTTAACCCGGTCAACAAATGCCCACAGAAGTCGGATGTGTCGGCCTAACGGCGCAAGAATGCAGCTCTGCTGTAAACAGGCACAATGCAGTCACATCCGGAAAAAAAAAACTCTGGATGAACGCAGAAGAAGAAGAAGAAGAAGAAGAAGAAGAAGAAGAAGAAGAAGAGGAAGAAGAAGAAGAAGAAGAAGAAGAAGAAAGTATGTCCTACTTGTGGCCTTCCTCGCAACCAGTCCTTTACATCCCACCCCAGCTTCAAAATCTGGCTACGCCATTGCCAAATGTATATGTCGATTTCAAAGTTGGAAATTAGTATTCCAGAAACTATGTTCTATTTGAGGCCATCCACGTAACCAGTGCTTTACACCCCACCCCAGACTACGCCATTGGCATGTTTATACGAGGGTAAGTTAATAAGTAAGTCACAAATGGCTGTAGAAACATAACTAAATATGATACAAACTTGAAACCGGTTTATTTTTATACAAACATTGTCCCTTTATTTCTCAACACAATTTCCACCAACATTGATGCACTTGTCCCATCGTTTTATCAGCCCTCCCAAACGAAGTACATCTCTACAGAATGGGTTCCTCGCTGACTCCTCTTGCAGACGTGGGGCACCCAGGCTAACCCCAAAGCTTGTCCTACAAGACTGATCTGACTTTGCCGAACTGAGGGAGGAAATCTGGCCAACTGGAGCCACCCTTAGAGGAAAACTGCTGGACCGGTGAAGACCTCACATGAACCATGCCGTTTGTGATCCATGCCGGAATGGACGCAAACAAACGTTGATCCCTGAAGAAGAAGAAAGTTCATAACTTGGTGACATCACTGGCAAGTGTATATGTCGATTAATAAATTGTGAATTAGTGTTCCAGGAATTGTCCTATTTGTATCCGTATAGGCAACCAGTCATGTATATCCCACCCCAACTTCCCAGTCAAGATACGCCATTGGCATGTATATACATGTGCGTGTGTGTGTGCGCGGGTGTGTATCAACAACTAAATTGTGATTTTGAATTCCAGAAATTGTCTTATTTGAGGACCTCCTCTTAACCATCTCCATTGCATCCCCCCCCCCCCCCCCGCTTCAAATACCTGGCTACGCCCCTGGCGTATGTGGATTACAATGTTGTGAATTAGTATTCCAGGAATCAATAGCTCCCCACACCCCTGCGGCACAACTGACTATAGTATAATTGGTTTGCTCTTATACGGCAAAAGACAAACACGAACTCGAACAATTGGGGTCTGTGCTTTGTGTTTCACCGCTGGCGTACATGTTCTTATCTTTACCAGCCAGGTTCAACAATATAGCTTCTATTGCACTAGCGCCGTAGTGGAGGTCACAGAAGATAAAACTAGTTTCAATCTTAGAATATTTGACTCTACCGTAAAATCTGCTTTGCTGTGTGACAGAAACACGGAGAAAGACAAAAACAATAACTATATACTTATACAAACATCCATTTAACTGGTGACTGCGTACAGTAGGACCAGCATCATCATCATCAAGTGCCCTGCCAGCTGGCGTAGGCGTTCATGTCTCTCCACAGATCCCTGTCTTTGGTGTTCTGGATCAACTCTGCTGATGATATTCCTCTATGCCACCGTCTCAATTCGTCCAGCATAATTTCTCTTGGTCTGCCTCTGCCTCTCTTCCTCTTGATCTTTCCAGTTGTCACGATGTTCTCCAATGCCTCTCTTCTCATCATATGACCAAAGATAGCTCTCAAGTTCTTCCTAATGTGTTCATTTATATTCCAAGAATCACTGCCATCAACGTGGAATGACAAAATCACTAACGCGAAATTGATGGAGAAAACTAACACATTTAGCGAATCTAGAGGTCAGGACAAGATTCAGGCGCTGAATAGGGCATTCTTCTTTTCTCCCTATAATCCATGCCTTGTAGCTTTAGTGATAATGTTTGTTCACAACCATAGCCTTCTTGGACGCCTAAGCCTTCTTGGACGCCTCAGACAGCGGGCTTGCAACAGGAATGTTAAAACTCCTTTTTTGCACCCCCCATGGTGGACCCCAGAAGTAGACCAGGCTTGGAAAGCAAAGAGAACTGCAGTGAAGCAGCTAAGGAAAGTGCAACAAACACCCCGAAGCTCACGAGAGGAAGTGGACACCGCTGAAAATGTCAAGAAAGACAAGGTGGAGGTTTTCAAGCGTTGTGCTGTAGAGGCCAAAAACGCAAAATGGGAATGATTCATGAAGGAGATTGGAGGTGATAAAACACTGCGAAAATTCTGGAAACTGCACAGACAAATGCAAAGAAAAGATCGGCCTATGACAGTGGGAACAATTGATAGAGATGGTGGTGTGCGCGTGACAACAGACAAAGAGAAAGGGGAGGCGTTTCTCCAGAGATTTTTAGAGCAGACCAATCATAATGATGCGGACACCAGAGATGCAGTTAGAGAGGGATTATCTGGCACCATGAAGAATATGCATTATGAAGACATCATACGGGTTGAAGATGTTAAACATATTTTGAAAAAGGCAAACGACACGGCACCAGGGCCCGATGGAGTTAGGTATGGCTTTGAGCGATGCAGACCTGAAGGAAATGACCGACTGCTTTAACCAGAGCATTAGGACAGCATCAGTACCGCAGGATTGGGTGCACAGCTATCTCATCCCTCTCCCAAAACCATTCAAGCATCATTCAAAGCTTAGTGGCTTTAGGATCATCACCCTTCAAAATACATTTGGGAAGGTTCTAGAGAAGATAGTCGCTGACAAGCTGCAGGAGTTCTTGAAAAGGGGGAAGCTTCTTCCAAGAGGCCTGGGGAGCTACAGGCCAGGAAAAGATACCTGGTCAAATGCAGCCACTTTTGCCTTTGATGTTTATGAGGGGTTCCAGAGTAGACAGGAAACGATGGCGGTAGCGCTTGATCTCGAGGATGCATACAATAGAGTTCGATATGATATTTTGATTACCGTACTGATGGAGAAGGAGGTCAATCCCTGGTTGGTGAACTGGATAGCAGCTGTCCTACATTCTCGCCGGGTTGCTCTCCGTCTGGGTGCATGGGCCTCAGAGCCACATATTTTAACCCCGGGACTGCCGCAGAGATCCTCAATCTCACCGGTACTTTTTAACGTGTATACGAGCAAGATTGCAAACCTAGAAGCACCAGGGGTTGGAAGGATACTAACATTTGCAGATGATATTCTTGCATATAGGCAGGGGAGAGATAGGGAGCAAACAGCCCAGGAGCTACAGGCAACAGTAGACAAAGTGATTGACTGGTGCACTGAAATGAGTGCTGTCATCCACCCAGAAAAGGCAGTTGTTTTGTGGTGCTCTCTGGACAACAGGATTGTGAGAGCTGATGTCCCTAGCCTCACGATATATGGTAGAAGCGTCAACAGAGAGAACAAACTGAAGTATCTGGGAATCACATTTGACAGGAGCCTATCCTTCAAGGACCATGTGGAGGCGGTCGTGACAAGGTCTCCAAAGGGACTCAATGCACTTAAAACTATGGCTGCAATGGACACAGAGCAGAGAATGCTTTTCACACTATACCAGCACTTGATCCTCTCAGTAATTGATTATGGACTAGGACTGCTCACTGTCTCAAAGAGGCAGCTGATGAAATTAGAGTGCATACAGAACGAAGCGATGCGAGTCATTCTGGAATGCACCAGAGACACCCCAGTTGTGTGTATGCGTTACATCCTTGGTTTGCCGTCTGTTGCAGGTAGGCTCAAGGCGAAGGCATACCTCTGAGTAGCTGCAGACACAGATCACCCGTTGCATGAGGTGCTGGACGCCGTTAAGGGTCAGCGACTGATAAGAGGGAAATCATGGATGGCTCAGGCGGAGGATACGATCAGGCAGGTGTGCCCCTTGGAGAACATTAGGAGAGGAGAAGAGTGGGTCAGAGTGTCAGCGGAGCAGTCAGACTTGTGCAGAGTTATAATCACATTGAGCCGGGAGTGCAGGGAGTGGCCAGCAGGGGCCACGGAAGTGGAAATCCAGCAACTAAGTCAGGATAATGCTCGCTCAGGTGATGTGATTATCTACACAAATGGGTCGGTGTTGAGAGGTAGGAGAAGTGCCTGGGGGTTCTTAACAAAAGCCAATGGTCGACGTTTGGTGCAGGAGAGCCTGGCATATGATACCACAACATCTAGCTTAAGAATGGAGGTGGAGGCGGTCAGTGCAGCTTTCCGCTGGATGGAGAATACGATACACACACACACATACATCGTGATTGTAACTGACTCAGAAAGCATGCTGAGTAGGGTGAAGACAGGCAAGCTTCGGGCAGAGTGGCTTGCTTCGCTTCGGAAGTCACAGGTGACAAGCATCGTCTGGATCTTTTCTCCGGGGCATGCTGGTGTGCTGGGGAATGAACAGGCGGACAGATTGGCTGGCTCGGCAAAACTTGGTGGAGTATTGATGTATGACAAAGCAGATGTGGTTGCGACCTTGTGGGAGCACGTGTACACCTCGGAGGAGCAAATGGATCACCATGGTCTGGCAAGAATGCGACAGCGAGGGGTGACGAGGGGATCTGGCCGACGATCAACGCTCAGAGGAAAGGCGAGACGGACATATAATCAGATTGCTACTGGTACTATTAGTGTTGGACTCTTCGCTGGCTGCTGAGAATGGGGACGGTGCGCTTATGGGAATGCCCCGAATGCTGTGATGTCCGTTCCTAAATCAATCAATCAATCAATTACAACCTTCTGTTTCGTGTGCTGTCAATAATTTCTTATACCGATGTACCTCCATGCCATGATGTCAAACTATCCAGCATCTTCTCTCTTGGTTTGCCCCTGCCTCCGCTACCCAACCACTTTCCCGTTCTGACGACATATTTCAGCCTTTATCTTCTTATGATGTGCCCAGACAATATGGACTGTTACCTTTTCATACAAGTAGCCAGTTCTCTCTGTGAGTTCACTTCTTTAAGGACTAAAACAACACAACAGAATAATGAATGAGGTTGGTTAACAAGCCGTCCGACCCACATACTTTCTACTCGACATCATGGCACACTACAACTACACCTGACCTGGCTTTTCATTCACCAGACCTGGAGTGGAACATTACACGAATTGTTGGGAAACAACTTGGTGGCAGCGACCAACGGCCAGTCTTTCTAACTGTAGAAAATTAGCTTGTAAGTAAAAGCAGCACCCTCTCGAGGTGGAACTACAAGAAAGCAGACTGGGCAATATACAAGAATCGCACCAGCATACTGGTTAGAAACCTGAACACTGAGAAAGACATAAATAAATTAGTTGAAGAGTTTGGGAAATGCATACTAATGGCAGCGCGAGAAACAGTACCAAGAGGAGCCCGTAAACAATATTAACCCTACTGGAGTAGTGAACTGGAACAGTTGCATAATGATGTGGAAGTGTGTAGAAAGCAAGCAGAGGCCACACCCAGCCAAGAGCACCACAATAAATTCCAGGACGCAAAAGCCAAATTTCAAAGGGCCAAGCTGCAGGCTAGACGGAAAAGCTGGCAGGAAAAAACAGAGTCTCTGAACTTTGAAAGAGACACAAGGAAATTGTGGAAGCTAATAAAACAACTTAACGATGAGGGCACAGGGAGAAACTCAAAAATTGCACTACATACTTTTTCTAATCTTCATCAATGATCTCGTTGCTAATCTACCGCATGGAATCATAGCGGCAATGTACGCCGATGACCTGGTTCTATGGAGCACAAATGAACATGCATCAGTGGCCACAAGATTGCTACAAAGAGCTGTAGATACATCTGTTGCATGGGCAAATAGATGGTGTGTCAGCATAAACACTGACAAGTGCAGCACCACCCTATTTACCCTTTCTCCAAAACAAAAGGCAGGGACCATCCAGATAAATGGAACGCCCCTAAGAGAAGATAAAGACCCAACATATCTTGGAGTAACATTTGATGGCAGGCTGACATGGAGAAAGCACATCAACAAATCAGTAGCAAAAGCCAGAAGAAAAATAGCCATCCTGAGAAAGCTAAGTGGAACCACATGGGGAGCCAGTGGGAAAATACTTAGCAAAGTTTATCAACAGAGCATACGACCACACCTGGAATACGAGTCAACTGCGTGGTGTTCGGCATCAAAAACCAAACCACATTACAAGAACTGGACAAAGTGCAAAATCAAGCGCTTAGAGTCACCACAGGAGGGATGAGATCAACTCCCATAAAGGAAATGGAGAAGATGGGGAGGACACAAGCACTGAGTGAGCGCAGAGATACGAAAACGCTAATACAAGCAGAAAAGTTCCTCAGCTTGCCAGGCCACCCTATGAAGAACAGATTTGAAAACCTAGCTATGGGACGGTTGAAAAGAAGTAGTTTTATCCACCAGGCCAAACGACTCTGCAGAGAAACCACCGATCTGCCCACAGTTGGTATCCCCCTAACAACTATTCCAGAGCGAACTTCATGGAAAGATGAGCATAGACTATCATTACAAATCCAGACAAACGTGAGAGGAATATTTGACAAGGAAGAACAGAACAGTGTGCAGCGCAGAACAGCCACTCTCAGCTTCCTTGATGAAGAATACCCACAGGACCTCTGGATCCGAGTCTACACAGATGGGTCAGCACAAAATGCTGTTCGAAATGGAGGAGCGGGAGTGTACATAGAATACCCAAATAATACTAGGGACACAGCTAGAGTACCGACAGGAAAGTACTGCCATAACTACGATGCTGAAATTGAGGCAATCAAGATAGCAACAGAGAAATTACTAAATACCAGCAATGGTACACAACCTATGGTGCTATTGACAGATGCAAAATCAGTACTCGAGGCACTCCTGTTTGGGAACTGTCAGTACTAAGGACACTACTTTCTGAACTTAGCAGTCAGCATAAGGTCACCATACAGTGGATGCCATCCCACTGTGGAGTACCCGGAAACGACAGAGCTGATCAATTGGCTAAGGAAGGAGCCAAAGAACAACAGCCTGATGTGCCCGTTACATACCACTAAAAGAAAAGAATGATCAAATCAGTCAGAAAGCCACCAAAACCTGCTCAAGATGACTACCACGTTATGGATAGACCAGAACAAGTCATTATTCTGCGCCTCAGAACAGGGCACAATAGATTACGCAACCACATGTATACAAAATTCAAGATTGGTGAAACAGCCATGTGCACATGTGGATTGGCGTCTCAGACAGCAGAGCACATACTCCAAGACTGCCCAAAATATAACATATCTAGGCAAACCTTCTGGCCTAGAGAGACGACAGTGGAAGATAAACTCTTTGGACAGCTGTGTGAACTGAAAAAGACAGTTAAATTCATACAAGAGACAGCATTGCAGTTATAGACATATTTCAAGCGAACGAAAGAAGAAGATGAATGAGGAACTTATACAAAGGACAAACCAAATTCCAGCGAGTCAAGAGGCGTGAAAAAGACGTTGGCGATCTTCAGACCACAGTCCTTTTTCTGGAACTCACAGGGGGAAAATATAATCATCATCATTCAGTGCCTTGACGGCTGGCGTGGGCGATCATGCCTATCCACAAACGCGAGATCCGACGGCATGGATCAATTCGCTTGTTGACTCCCTTCCGTGCCATGACACAAGACTGTCAAGAATCTTCTCCCACTGTCTTCCTCTATCTCTTTCCGCAAATCTTTCCATCTGTAAGAACGTTTTCCAATTTTTCTTCTCCTAACATGTTCAGAAAAAGATGACTGCATCTTTCTGATAAGCTGTCTTTGCGACTTAGCTTCCCTTAAAATGTCCAGATTGCTCATGTTGGCTGTCCAATTAATTTTCAGCATTCTTCTATAAAACCTCTCCAAGACTTCTTGGGATTTTTCACCTGTTTACTAATTTATATAGACAGACATAAACACAAACAAGGAACAGTATTAGAGACAGAGATAATGAATATGTGAAGGGCAAAGAGGCAGCCACAGGAGATGGACAAATATAAGAGAGCGTGGTCTAGAGTTGGTCGACAGCCTATGCTCCAACCACGGTTGGTTAAAAGACAGAAGAATAAAGAAGAATTGCATAAACTACAGGCAGTCAGAAGAAGCCATCGATAAGCTTACACCACGTGTAGATAGGTACGCGCGCGCGCGCGTGTGTGTGTGTGTGCCACTGTCATGACTTCTGGTTTTGTCAATATTAGTCTTCATGCTGAACAAAAATAGACGGGAGGTCGGCATGACATGGACATATGACATCCGTTTTTAGCTCAACACGTTTTTCTTCCTATTCTTCTTCCCCCCTCACCTCCTCTTCCTTCTCATATTCCTCATACTATTATTTTTCTTCTTCCTCACGTCGTTCTCCTCCTCCTCGTTTGCTTTCCCCTTCGCCTCCTCTTCCTTCTCATATTCCTCCTACTATTATTTTTCTTCTTCCTCACTTCGTTGTCCTCCTCCTCGTATGCTTCCTTCTCCTCCTCTTCTTCTCCCTAGCAACTCCCAGTGGAGAACAGGCAACAATCAGCTCACAAAATGCTCTTTATAGACAGATTCGTTATTTGTTAAATATTGCAGCAAATCTCTTCTACACAGGGATCACCTTTAACTCCGGTGCTGTTCAACGCCTACACTGTGAGAATCAACAGCGAGGAGATCACTGGACCGGGGAGGACATTGTCATATGCCGAAGATGTTTTAATGAACCGTCAGGGTAAGGACAGAGATTAGGTTGCTGCGGAACTACAAACCGAACTCAATCGCATAAGTACTTGGTGTGTTGAAGCTGGGGCAATGGTCAACCCAACAAAGGCAACAGTGACATGTTTCTCTTTGAATAATCATATTGTCAATACTAAAACACCAACTGTAAATCTGTGTTCAGAGACTTTGGAAAGAGCGCAGGCAATGAATTACCTGGGGATACTGTTTGATCGAAGCCTTGCTTACAATGAGCACACGGACCAGGTGATAACAAAGGCCAAGCGGGATTTGGCTGCGATGCGAGTGATGGCGGCAGCAAACTGTGAGCAACGCCATTTATGCCTTTTATACGAGGGGCTGGTCATGTCTGTTTTTGAGTATGCGATGGGATCCTGACTCTCAGGCGTAAGCAGATAGAAAGGATGGATATGATACAGAAAGATGCTATGCGCATTATTCTTGGATGTTCAAGAGATACAGCATGCATGGCGATGCGCTGCCTTCTTGATTTTCCAACCATTTAAGACAGAATACAAATTTACAAAGCACGTGCCAACCTCAGAGTTAACGCAAACACACAACATCCACTGCATAGTGAAATTATGAAGGTGAAGGGCAGCAGGTTAAAAAGAGGCCGATCGTGGATGGGTCAAGCCAAAGACATCCTTCAACAGGTGTGTTCACTTGAGGACTTAGAACCTGGCGAGGAGTGGGTACAAGTGCCAACAGATTTCTGCACATCCTTTTCAGTTTGCATCCAACTAGATAGTAAATGCAGACAAGAAATTCCGGCTGCTGTGGAGGCGGAAGTACAAGCGTTGATTTTCGAGGATTCGTTAGACGGTGGTGCTGTCATTTACACAGATGGGTCGGTCGTCCGACATGTGAGAAGCTCATGGGCCTTTACGGCTCAGGCCGGAGGGAGAATTGTGAAGGAGGACTCTGGTGCTTTTGTTGAGACCACAAGTAGCCTAACTGAAAGTCATGGCAGTAAGTAAAGCAATAACATGGCTCGAGACACAGACATTCACTAGGGTATGTTTCCTTAGCGACTCAATGAGCATGCTCAAGCGGATAGAGATGGGGTGGATCCGAAGAAAGTGGTTGCTGTCTCTGGAGCGGTCTCGGCTTACAAAGATTAATTTAATCTTCGTGCCAGGGCATGCGGGAATACAAGAAAATGAGCGGGCTGACATCATTGGCACCTTGCCGTCTTGACAGACGATAGTTTGTGCTTCAGAAAGTCATAATAGCTATTACCCATGGCGGTAGCGAATGTGACTGATAAGGCCAATTCGCGCTGTAAATGTTTGTCCACAGTGAGCTGACAAGCTCGCAGGTGAGGCTACTGTGGAAGGCGGACGCGTCAAGGACCTAGCTGACATTCTGAATGCTCTACGAGAATTAAGACTTTTGCGAGAACCAAGTGATGATTGTGAATCTACAACCATGGTCAGACTGCGAGAACAGCAACTTAAAAGAGGTGTGGCCAAACAAGAACACTACGCAGGAAGCCAAAGAAGATTGATATACCAACGCAGAACTGGTGTCGTTAGCCGCTACAAACTGCGGGATTTGCTGAGGAGGGGATCCGAGCACTTATGGACTGAATGGTTCGATGTGCAATGAGGATGATCTGTCGACTAACTGACTGACTGACTGACTGACTGACTGACTGACTGACTGACTGACTAACTAACTAACTAAATAACTGACCTCTTCTACAGGCTGAAGAAGCCAACCTCACACCAACTCTCCCCATTCACCTCTTACGACACGCATGGCAGGGTACAGCAATCATTTTTTTCTTCTTAAAATCAACAATTGAAGTGTTGCATAGAACCCGTAACTTTGTATGGATGTAAAGCGTGGACAGTGAGCTGACAAGCTGCAAAACATCTAACATCTGTGGAAATGAGGTTTCTGAGGAAAATGCAAAGAATACCATGGACATAACGGAAAAACCAATGACTAAGTTTTACAAGCCGTCTCCCTGGCCTAGGTGTTAACGTCTTTCTCCGTAATCCCGTATATTATCGCGAGTGACGTAACCTGTGCAAGAATCGGTAGCGGTTCTCGATGCGTTGGTAACTTACGGGGTATGTGAACCGATCGCTCAGAAAGCAATGGCAAACTACTGAGCATAATCTTGCCTAGTACTTCAAAAGTAGCTGAAAAATGCTGATGTTGACTGCAACGTCCCGTAGGGGATATGCAAAAAAAAAAAAAAGTTTTACAAGAAGCACATGAAACCGTAACCTGATTAGAGAAATTAGACGTAGACAGTCAAAATTTGTTGGGCAAATTATGAAAAGAAATGAACTAAAGAACTTGGTGACAAACTGGCGAGATTGAGAGGAGAAAATAAGGGGAGGGCAGAGAAGTAAATATCTGGATGGCTTGGTAACGTGGCATGGTTGAGACAAGAACACTGAGCTGATCCACGACTCTGGTGACCGCGTGAAATAGCAAGACATGACCACCCGCGCTTATGGGCATGGTACTTGATGATGGAATCAACAATAAATGAGAGAAGCGATGCTAAAATCCTGCTCGACAACATTTGTTGCAATAAATATCGCACCAATTACAACCTGACATTCATTAGTTCAACTGATCAAAAACTGAAGCGAACAATGACTCGGGCAGGGCGTAACGTGAGCCTACACTGGAAACCCAAAAAGTCAGAAGCTATTTCCCGTGGTCCTGCGGGGACAATTACATCAGACGATTCAATGAAACGTAATTTTATTTCTTCTGTATCTAAAGCATTCTTTGAATTGATTTATTTGGGCTGATTTTGTGTTTCTCCATCCCGTACTCACAACCAAATGACATAGACAAACCAACTAATTGCTTCTAATGGCCAGTAGAACTAACTCTCCTTTCCCTCTCCACTCTCATAAACCAGCGGGTGATGCAAGACTGGTACTGCAACGTCTCATCTCGGTAGAGGCTGTGTGATTTCTACTGTGCACAAGTCGATGTGGCTGACAGATTAATATCGCCCTAGCTCTTAAACTTCTAGTGCGCTGATGTTAGGGCAGCGGGATCAAACCCTACACCTGTCAGTCTGGACTAACATTCTTTCCGTTCTGAATGCAATGGCAAACTACTGAACGTAATCTTGCCTAGAAAATCAACTTGGGCTTGGGGTTGATTGCGAAGTTCTGTAAAGGACATGCAACATGTTGTTATTTATTACATCTTGAATAAGGGACTCAGGTTGTTACCATTATCTGCAAGACAAGTCTTTGAAGATGCTACTCTGGTGCGGGCTGGGAGTCAATCTCCCTCTGGGGGGTGCCAGCCCTGATAGGGCTTCAGGCCAACTGGACATCGGCACATCGAACTTCAGAGTTAAAGCTCAATCTTCCAGACGATACACAAATAACAACAAAACAACAGCAGCACCACCAATCTGAATAGGCCAAGTATATGATCCCACTACACAAGACATCAGAGAGGCGTGTCAGATCTAGAAAGCAGAGATTCTTGTACAACTTTCCAACCAGACGACTTTTGGCTCGGAGGCGGACGCAGTAACCTCTCAGCCACGTCTCCACAACACAAGTGGGCATCCAGAGAAGGAAGAAGAGGAAGAGGGAGAAGAAGAAGAGGGAGAAGAAGAAGAGGAAGAGGGAGAAGACGAAGAGGAAGGGGAAGAAGAAGAATCGTAAGAGGGAGAAAAAGAAGAGTAAGAAGGAGAGGAAGAAGAGGAAGAGGAAGACGAAGAGGAAGGGGGAGAAGAATAATAGGAAGAGGGATAAGAAGAAGAGGAGGAAGAAGAATAAGAGGAAAAAGAAGAAGAGGAGGAAGAAGAATAAGAGGAAAAAGAAGAAGAGGAAGAAGACGAAGAGGAGGAAGAAGAAAAAGAGGAGGAAGAGGGAGAAGAAGGAGAGGAGGAAGAGGGAGAAGAAGGAGAGGAAGAGGGAAAAGAAGAAGAGGAAGGGTGGGAAGAAGAGTAAGAAGAAGAAAAAGAAGAAGATGATGATGAGGATAGGATCATATGGTGCTAAACTGCAAATGGCGCAGCTGACCCAGGTTCCACAAACAAGGTCCCCCCAAGACGAATGGATCAGGTGCCAACAACATTTCCACAACTAAATTGATGCATTACGCCAGGGAAATACTGAGACCTATTCCTTCATGCGCTCCGGCCTACACATGTAATAGTCCAAGCACTTCACATACTGACACCAGGTTCCTGCTAGAGGACTTGTTTCATATTGTTGTTGCGGTTTATTATTGTTGATATTTGTAATTAGATATATGGAGAGATACTGGCATCTTCTCAGTGTGTAAGGCCTCAAAAGATCTCGATCCGGCCCCGTAAATCCTCGGTGCCAGCAAGATCAGCTCGGAGGACAAATGCAGGGATGAAGGGGGGTGCGGCAGCTGACAAGCGCAAATATCGCAGCTCTGCTGTAAACAAAAAAAAAAAAAAAAACCACACACACACACACACACATATTATATATATATATATATATATATATATATATATATATATATATATATATATATATATATATATATATATATATATCAGCTATGACCGTCGCCAAGCACACTTACTCTCTTTCAAAGAGGTCCTGTCGGCATAAGGAAGAGAATACCGATGTAATCATTATACATCTGCATACACAGATACAGACGTGTACACTTTACAGCCCATTAGTATTAGTATTTTCGTCAGTTGTACACACACACAAAAGTGAAAGAACAGCTATATACACGTGGCAGCTGGTAGAGGACAGTCAAATAATGAGGCTGTTCATGAATGAAGAGTAAACATGTTATCTTCCTCTTCTGCCGCTGCCGATCATCTCCCAGTGGAGCAACTCAGGCTAAGCTCTGTGTAGGCCTGTTCATGACTGGTTAGACTGTGTAACTACAATGTTCTACTCTACACCGTGAAGTAGCCAGTCTCACAACGGCCTACCTGAGTCGCCTCTTACGACCTGTATGGTAGGCTACAGTGTTACAACTCTGTGCTTTCTTGATAGGTCCTGTCATATAGGGGCCTAAATACTATATAGTGAATGTGACAGATGTATGAATATTCCACCAATGAGTATACTGTAAAGATATACAGCGGGATAAAACAAGAATGAGAATACACCGAAAACATTATGGATAGGGAAAATGAACGTGGATGCTTTGGGAAATAATGATTACAAACAGTACACGTAATTTAAAATGTATAGCTACGAAAGCGAATTACACATGAATCACAATGGTAATGTTAATAATGTAGTGTGTAACGATCATGAAGTATAGATATAAACAAACAGTAACAGAAGGACTACAGTAACGGTTTCACACTGAACGAACCAGCGGTCGTACACACACGCGCACTCAAGAACGCAGAGAAGGTGAAGGAGGAGGAGGAGGAGGAGGAAATGATGATGATGATGATGAAGAAGAAGAAGAAGAAGAAGAAGAAGAAGAAGAAGAAGAAGAAGAAGAAGAAGAAGAAGAAGAAGAAGAAGAGGAGGAGGAGGAGGAGGATGAGGAGGAACAGGAGGAAAAGAAAAAGAAGCAGCCAGAACTACGGTGGATGCCATTCTCCCTGCCTCCCGTCTGCCAGCCCTTATGTCTCAAACCGGAATACAATTTAAACTACTGGTTTCGCCAAGAAATTAAACCCGTTTATTGATTTTGATCCGAATGGAATATTAGCACGTGAAAAGGCAATCGTGGAGATGTGCGGGTCTTCAAAAGTTGAGCACAGAATATTCCAGAACCGTGTACAAAGTGAATAAAAATTCTTCAATGATTCACGTGACTATATTCACAATCCCTGCAGCAATTTCCGTCACTCAGTTTCAATGAATTATCAATGAAGACTTTGGCAGTTGTCTGTTTCACATCATTACCTTCACCTTCATTGAGAAGGCTGACTTCTTGTCTTTGCCTTGGGGACGTCAATTACAAGTGTATCAGAAGTTCGAGTAGGTTCGTCTGATGGCCAGGGACTCTGGTACAAACATCAGTCCGGTGTGGACTACGCCCGAGTTCAACACAAGCCAACAAACACACACAGACGCAATCATCATGTGCCGTGCCGATAAGCTTGAGTTGTCATGTTTCACACCATCACCTGACTTGTGGATCAAGCCTGTCTATTGTCCCGAGTACGCCATGTGCATAAGCCATCCAGATATTTCTTTCTTGTCTTTCCCTTGCTCTGTTCCCATCAAATTTGTCAGTTTTAACTACGTTTTCAAGTCTATTTCTCCCCAGACCGGGCACACACATAACAATCTGGTCTGTCTAATTTTCCTAATCAATTTACGGTTTGAATTTGTTTCTTGAGGTACTCCACAATAAACTGTACGGACATGTCATGGACCACCAACAACTGGACTCCACCAACAAATGGACCCCACCAACAACTGGACCCCATCAACAACTAGACCCCACCAACAACAGTACGGGCATGACGTGGACTTGGCACTGACAACAGCTTCTGCTGGGAGTATGTACTCGGAGGTCAGGGTGTCAACATGGAAACAGAAGAAATACACCAAGACGACGACGACGACGAGAAGAAGAAGCGGAGAAACAAGGAGAATAAGAAGAATGAAAGAGAAAAAAAAGAAGAAGAGGAGGGAACGTGAAGAAGGAAGAAGAGGAGTGGCGGGGAAGGGGAGGGAGAAGAAGAAGGAGAAAGAAAGAGAGAAAGAAAGAAAGAAAGAAGAAGAAGAAGAAGAAGAAGAAGAAGAAGAAGAAGAAGAAGAAGAAGAAGAAGAATGGGAGGAGGAGGAGGAGGAGGAGGAGGAGGAGGAGGAGGAGGAGGAGGAAGACAATTTGCAGGAATAATAAAAATAATAAGAAGAAGAAGCTGGAGAAGACGCAGGGGAAGAAGAGTAAGGGGGAGATGCAGAAGAAGAAGAAGAAGAAGAAGAAGAAGAAGAAGAAGAAGAAGAAGAAGAAGAAGAAGAAGAAGAAGAAGAAGAAGAAGAAGAAGAAGAAGAAGAAGAAGAAGAAGAAGAAGAAGGAAATGGTATTAATAATAAGAAGAACAAGAAGCAGAAAAAGAAGTTGAAGGAGGAGAAGAGGCCAAAAAAAAAAAGGAAAAGAAGAATCAGAAGAAGGAGAATGAGGAGGAGACGAAGAAGAAGAAGAAGAAGAAGAAGAAGAAGAAGAAGAAGAAGAAGAAGAAGAAGAAGAAGAAGAAGAAGAAGAAGGACGAGAAGGAGGAGGAGGAGGAGGAGGAGCAGAAGATGACAAAGCAGAAGAATAAAGAGCAGAAGAGGAAGGAGAAGCAGAAGAAGAGGACAGCGTCGAACATAATCATAATGTACACAGCGCGCATTTATGACATGAAATGTGGTGGCTATGGCCGAAGTTCTGCCTTGAAGTTCTCATATGGGAAGTTACAGATGGACTAACTGACCACTTATCGATTCGACTGTAGGTTGACTATTCTCCTCCGGATGTGTTTCAATCATGACTGGCCATAGAAAGAGTCCGAACACTGCCCTGCAACTCCCGCACGCGCACTACTAAAACATCACGCCAGATTTACTCAGTGGACTAGGCCATTTTACTTAATTTTCTGTCGTTGGGAAATAGTTATTAGGTATGCAATTAGGATAAAGGACCCGTTTCCATGCCAACGTGGCATATAGGGAATAAGTTGATGAGGGTCACAAGAAAATTACTAAATAAGATCAGGGTTCACCGAATACAATATTTTAGCCTCATCATCATCTTGTGAAACAGAAAACAGTGTTTTCCCGTTGTGAATTTGATGAAGACACGAACAATAATGAGTCAAATTTATTGCCATATATATTTGACTGCATCTCGTCAGGCATATTGCAGAAGTCACTCAAAATACAACAAAACAAGCAATGAATCTGTGAAACCGAAACAGGCAACACACATAATTTATCCTATATACAACGGTAATTTTAAACTGACTATAGTTTTGTTTACACAAAACGAACGAATGTTAGGATAAGCTGAAGCTGTTGCAATTCGTATGGCGAAGCCACTGTTGTGTAGGATTAGATTGATTAGAACAGCTTATTCTGTCTGTCGAAAGATACAGCATCTCAACATGTAACACACGGCTGCGAGCAACACTAATGTAATATCTACATACAAAACTACAACAAACATTGCAATTAACAATGAAGACATTAAATTGTAACACCATTGAAACACCTTGGCTACAAAACTAACAACGATTGGCACTGTTCACACGAAATAGGCAAGATACTGGTTGCAGCAATGCAGAATTTAAACAGCGTTGTCAGTCTATGGCAAAATGTTAGTTGCATATGCTTTAAGGACTTCACAGTCAACCCCACTATTTTTTGGCTGTTTGGACATATATTACAAAACCGGTGTGTGTGTGTGTGTGTGTGTGTGTGTGCGTGCGTGCGTGCGTGCGTGCGTGTGTGTGTGTGTGTGAAATCCTATTAAAGCATGGGCAACATATTACCTATTTAGAGGCGACATTTGTGAGCCGCTTACCAGGCGCTCGAAACTCAGCTGCGACCGATTTGTGCAGCAGACCGTGTCGCGTTGTGTTATAACGTGTTGGTATGGGAGCCGGTCGTTCTGAAAGAAATGGCAAACTACTGAACGTAACACTTGCCTATTACATCAACAGCAGCTGAAAAATGCTGGTTGACTGCAACGTCCTGTAAGAGATATAGAACATTAAAAACAAATATATTACAATATATGTTATATATCTTAATTGCCCTCTTTCTCTCTAACCCTAGCTCACTATTTCTCGTCCATTCTGTCTGATTTACTCTTACTCTCTCTTATAAACTCTGTTATTCGCTCGTTCTCTCTTTCACACTCTTTCATTTACTCTTTCCCTTTGACACATGCTCCCCCTCGTCCATTCTATCTCATAAAGCTCTCTCTCTCTCTCTCTCTCTCTCTCTCTCTCTCTCTCTCTCTCTCAATTACTCTTTCTCTCTCCGACATTATTTAGCCCGTCCATCAATTCTCTCACATATGGACTCTATAACTCACCTACCACGCATGTCGTAAGAGGCGACTAAGGAGGCTTGATGGTTCCGTCGCCCTGCTACTGAGTGAGTGCGTGGCGCGACACTGTGAGCTGTGAGTTTCGTGTGAAATGCTTTTGAATCTGCCTGAGGTTTTTTGGAACGTGACTGCATGTTCGGAGTGATGGCAGGTGGCTATGTCCCAGAGTTGACCGGTTTTTACCTTATGCAGAAATGCGCGGCTGCTGGGCTTCTGGTTGACTGCCACTGCCATCAGCGATGAACTGTATTTTCGTGGACGGTGTGGGTGAACATCTAGGAAACATTCAGATAGGAAAATGACTGCCGATTCCATCAGAGATGAACAGGGTGTTTCGTGGGGGACTGGTGTGTTGACATTCTGGTGGCGGCATTATGCACAGTGTGTCTGTGTGGGCTGTTGTTTGTCGAGACTCCTGTCTTTTCCACTTTTCACATTGAGTGTTTTGTGTGATATTCACTGGCACAGGAACGGAGCATAATGGGGACGACCCGTTGCTGTGAAGTTGGAACTGCGACTAACTAACTAACTAACTAACTCACTTACTCTTTCTCTTTCCCACTCAATCTTCGCACAAACTCTTTTTTCCCCCTCATATTCACTATTTCATCCATCCATCCACTAACTCCCACTCATTCTCTTACTCATTCTCGCTTTAACGTACACACACACAATCAATCTCTCGCTCTCTCACTTAGTTACTCTCTTTCCCACTTATTTTCACACAGCATACAAACATTCTCTATCTCTTTATGTCTTACTCATTCTCTTTTCTCACCCATTCTTTTTTTTTTTTACACACACACACACTCTCTCTCATACTCAATCTCCGCCCCTCTCCTTAATTATTTTATCTATTTTTCACACACACTTTCTCTCTCTTACTCTTTCTCCCACTTTCTCCCTCTCCCCCCCCCCCTCTCTCTCTCTCTCTCCCACACACTACCGGACTCCCTGTCCCACTCTCTCACTCACAATCTATCACCCAAACTCTTTCTCTCTCACAAACAATCTGTCACCCACTCACAGAAACTCTTCCTCTCTGTCACTCACTCACACAAACTCTTCCTCTCTTTCACCCACTCATACAGACTCTTCCTCTCTCAGTCACACAAACTCTTCCTCTCTCACTCGCCGACTCCCTCTAATTAAACTCTCACTCAGCAGAACTCATGGGTTTCCAGCCAAGCACTAGAATGACAAGTCCTCGACAAACTGAAGCAACTGTCATCTCCCAGACAACAGCCATGTCTGGTGACTCACCCTCTAGCTCGGCGGCGGCGCTGCTGTCTTCTACAATAGCTTGAACGTGACACAAGAGGTCACGGGTGCTGGGCCACCTTGAGGGGTCTTTACAACAACACCAGAAATTATTGGAAGGTAATGATTATCGCTGAAGCAACAGATCCACCCGCTTTTATTTACAGACGATCAGTGGTTTGTTTTACATCGACTAGGGCAGAATACACATTATATCAATAAGCTGAGTTCAACATGCAGCAGATAAAATATGAATATAAATACAACCCAAACTGAAGTAATGCAGGTTAGCAGATCTCCTGGTTCGCTAAATATACTGATAAATAGCACATCTCTGAAAGAAGATAACGAATTTAAATTTCTAGGAAGTATAATAACAGAAGATGGCAGAATAGACAGACAAATAGAAATCAGGCGTCAAAAAGCAAGTTCGTTTATATATCAATTATAACCCATACCGAAACTTCCAAATACAGCTAGTCGTCGACTTACGACCTATGCAACTTACGACCATTCGACTTTACAACCACAATCACTAGCCATATTATTAACTCGAGTCTAGTGCTTCCACATTGACGTGGATAGGCCTTAGGTTCATACCAGAATGCGATCAGCGTTGCCAGTAGTGGGTTGTGCTCAATATTTAAAGATTTATTTCTGCCTCAATTATCAGTCGAACGGCGTTGTCTGCAAAGATCAGGTTGTGTGACGGTTTATTCCATGCTCAGTCTTCGTAGACTTAGAAGGATAACCTGATTTTTGCAGATGATGCTGCAGTTACTACCCACTCTGAGAAAGAATTGCAATGTCTACTATCTGCATTCTCCAATGCTTGTTCAGAATTTGGTTTAACAATTAGCAAAATGAAGACACAGATTATGTCACAAGGTGCACATGGGGTACCATCAATCTTTATTGACGACGCCGAACTAGAGATGGTAGACCATGATGTAATAATAATGTTTCCTATATTATTTTCCACACCTGTATTTTGTATGTTTTGCAAATATTAAACCAGTTGTACATGAACAGTTTATGCAGTGTTTTTCTTAAACCTGACGATGTAAAAATAAGAAACAAAATGGTGTTGAGATGATACAAATGGCACAAAATGAACATCGAAAATTATGATTTATAACAATAATAAAAGAAATTTATGATATAATTTAACTTAAATATTTGTATAACATCATTTCACATTACTGTACACATAGCGTTCTCAACTTACGACCAAATCGTGTTACGACCTGTCTGTCGGAACCGATCGTGATTGTAAGTCGACGACTACCTGTATACCCATGTCTGCTGAACGACAGATAATAAATAGTATATTCAGACCCATATGCTACCAATGTCAAACTTGGACATTATCCAAATCATATATCAACGCCTGCTAGATGAGATGTTTGAGAAGAACTGCGGATTAACCGAAACCGAATAAGAAATGATGTTATCAATCAGACAGTGGGATCAATACCTTGTGCAACATAACTTGAAAGGCAGAAGATCAAAGGTTTGGCCATCTCGTTAGAATGCAAGACCGTAAACTACCAACACTGGCGCTATATCAAAGAATATCTGATACGAGAGCAAGAGGACGTCCGAGAAAACAAAAAAACATAGACTGACGACATCAAAGACATTATACAATTACACGGAATGACACTATCCAATGAAACCCACCAGGCGCTGAAAAGTCATATATTCATCCCCCACGACGCTTATCGGCTCAACGACGAAAGTGGAAGATGATGATAATGACTGATTATAACATAGACGACCAGTAGTATCATCATTATCATGCGCCTGCAACCGGCATCGGCGTTCGTGACTCTCCACAGATCTCAGTTCCTGGATCAACTCTGTAGATGATATCCCTCCATGCCACCGTCTCAGTCCATCCAGCATCATTTCTCTTGCTCTGCCTCTGCCTCTCCTCCCACTGATCTTTCAGGTTTTCATGATGTCTTCCGATGTCTCTTCTCATCACATGACCAAAGAAAGCTGTTTGTCCCTTTTTTACAGTTGTATATAATGTTCTAGTTCCATTAGCTTCTTGCAGACCATCGTTGCCAGTTACCCCTGTCATAAAACAGTATGCCCGACATCCATCTCGGAAACCAAATCTCCACTGCCTCCAGGCTTTTCTTCATTTGTTCATCCACGTTTCTTCCCACCCATAGTCGGCTTTGTGGCGTAGAGGTTACAAATGCGATTCGTAATCCCGCATACCACGCTCAAAACACAGATGCAGGCGATTTGAAAGCAGACCACCTTGCGCTGATTTTGATAAAATGGTATGCGCGTAGGTTGTTCGGAAAGCAATGGCAAACTACTGAACATAAACTTGCCTAGGAAATCACAAACAGCCAAAAAAATTCTGGGGTTGACTGCTGTCGCGTAACGTATTCTACTAGGATGGAATTGGATCAAAGTAGATACTAAATAGACTTCTACGAATCGAGAATCTAACCACTGCTGAAGAAGCGATCAAATGGCTCGCAATTCTAGAAGAATGATTATCAAAGTCCCAGAATGGATCACTACTTCTAAACAGTGCCAGGCGGAAAGTTATGACGACGAACTGTGCTAACAAACGAAGACAGTATGTCAAGAGAATCCTGCTAACGTGCCTGGATGAAAAAAATGAGCCCCCACTGCCTAATGTATTCTCACACAACAGGAGATAAGACAGAATGATACGTATAGATGTAGTCCTTTCACTCGTCACACAATCTGATGATGCTAATTCTATAATGACAGACGCAGTTGTTAAAAGTACAAATATAACATAACGTTTAATCCTAAAGAACACTACGTGAGCCCCACTGGGAACTCACTGACACATAAGAGATACGCAGATCCCTGAAATCTTGACCAGATAATGTTCAGCTAGAGGATATAATCATAGACTCTTAGCCAATAGCGGACAAATTAGGATTGCTGTGCAGTGGCAAACGGGTGGGTAGCCACTCATCTGATAACCCTTAGTCTCCTGGATGGTAAGCTGGCAGTGCTGACTGGATCGTGGTATGGACTCCACTCTCTGCTGCATCAAGTGAGTGGTTCGTAGCTCAATCACCGGTCGTGACTACGGCTACAGATGATCAGGGTGCAGGCTCCTGCAACTAGATTTTGACTGGCCTATCGGGAGTGGAGACTATCATTGGCTTTTCTATGTTTTAGATTGTTGTTCGGCTTAACAAGAGCCAGCAATAAAATATGTTTAAACACAGACAGGTGTTCAATTTTAGCCAATTGACGTGATAGCTCCTCCAGCCGGCTGTCAGAAAATGGCAGACGTTAGGGTGCTACCGGAAGTTAACTTCTCATCCAGGAGAGTTCCCTTCCTGTGGCCAAATTATTTTTCACAGCCAAACCTGAATATAAAATTCAGTCTGACTGGATTTCTTGGCTTGTAAACGAACTCTACCCTACATCTACTTCTAACTATAAGAAGAAATAGTATTTAACTCTCTCTATAGTTTTATGTATATAAATACACTAACCAAAGACGATTTTATCTAATATTTGAAAATATAGATAAAAATAAAAAAGAATGCAGACTACATAGAGGGGTTTACTGAGGGCTATCTCCATCTAGTAACAAAACGATCTGAGAGGTGGTCCAACCTGTCACAAATGCCCATCGTTCAAAAAAAGTTGGAGAAGCAACTTTTTCTCCAGCCCGAACTCTCATATAGTTTTGTCAGCCCTTACTCTGACGTTTATGGGTCATTTGGACAGGTCCCCCTCTTCATCAATAGCACAATGTCTATTCACAATTCTCAGACTCTTCGTTTCTAAGACACCTTCTAAGAAACCTCCTCGCTTGATGTCGCTTCCATGGAAATCTTCTCTGGAAACTTTGCTTTCGTTGGTCGGGGTGTCCTTCGTCTGTCACTGATAAAGGTCCTACAATTCCAACATCTCTCCTTCGACCCAATTGGTCTTGATCCCTATACTTCATGCGCGTCGTCCTTACTTTCCCTTTAGACGTCTCTAAGTTGGGATCGTGTTCAGCCGCGTCATCTTCCGCACATCTGTCGGGGTTGTCTTCCCATCTGGATTGATCCCCTTTGGATCCATTATCAACCACTGCCAGAGTCATAATATGAACTGGTGGGTTCGTGTTGTTCTCAAAATGTCTTTTGAGTAAATTCACGTGGAAGACTGTAGTTTTCCCGCGAATAGAAACAGAGTACTTGTTGCTGGACACCTTCTCTTTAATGATGAATGGTCCTTGCCAAGCAATTTCTAACTTATTATCCCCTTTGGTTAATAAGACTAGCACTTTATCTCCTACCTCTAGAGACTGGTTTCTAATAGGTTTATTATAGAAGGAAGCCTGTTTCTTTCTGGCACGACGGAGAGTGGAGTTAGCTAATTTCCATCCCGTGTGCAGTTTCTGTTTCAGTTCCTCTACATACTGTGAAGACTTGACGACACTCTCATCTGTTCCTTCATCAGTCCAGGTTCTCAAAAGAGCCTCAAGCGGTCCTTTAATTGGTCGTCCGAACAATAGTGTAGCAGGTGGAAGACCGGTGGCGACATGTGGTACTTCTCGATAGGCAAACATTGCTGCTGATAAGTACGTGTCCCAACTATCTGGTTTCTCCTGGACTAACTTGTTCACGATCGATTTGAGAGTCCCTGTATATTTGACCACAAGTCGCTTATTCTCTGTGAGACTAAAACCTGTGTTGACATGGTGCATCCTGAAGATGTCAGAGATTTCTCCCCTTAACTTCTCGTTTAATGATGAACCACTATCACTTACCATAAGAATAGGGAATCCTACTCTGGTAAATATTTCTAGGAGAGCCTCTGCTACCCTAGTTGCATTGATGGAAGGCAGTACAGTAGCTTCAGCCCACATTGTACCTGTATCTACTACAGTTAAAATATAAGTATTTTTCTTCTTAGAAGTGGGCAGTGGACCAATAATGTCTATAGCTACTCGCTCAAAAGGAATGTTCAAAACTAACCCTTCCCCTATGGAAACAGGAGTAGACCACTGCTTGGGGGAGCCATGTTGACACTCCGGACAAGACTGGACGTATCTTCGTATGTCAGCAGTCATTCCCGGCCAAAAATAATGACAAGAAATACGCTGGGTAGTAACTCCTACAGTCATATGTCCACTGAAGGATATGGTATGTCCCATATGCAATATCTGATTACGATATTGTTTCGGCACGACAAGTTGCCCGTGTTCGGTACCCATAGTTCCTGCCCTATGGTACAACAACTTGTCCTTTAAATAGAAATTTCCAGCTGCTGGAGGATTTCTACCGTTTGGCAGTTTGCCAAAACAAGATACTAAAGTCGGACATTCATTTTGTGCAGCCCTAATCTCCCGAGGTAGAGGGTTGATTGAGAGTATAGGTTCATGTGACTGTGCAACCTGACTCCGGGTCTCCACTGCTGCCATTATCATTGGTGATGATGGTTCTCCTAAATATACATACTTATGACCAAGCATGAAAGGATATACCGGATCATCGATCACTGCAGCTGAAATGAGTCCAGTGACATACTTAGATGTCACATGTACTTTGGCTATCTTAGCTATTATAGTTGGAGAGCTCCTGGTAGCCCCTTTAACTACAACTGTTTGTTTTGTTAACTGTGATGGTTTCACTAACTGCTTAGCTATTATTGCATCACACTGGAGTCCACTGTCATAGAGACATAGTACTGGACTACCGTTAACCAGAATAGTTTCAACCGTGGGTGGCCTAGTTCCATTACTAGAACATATGCTCTGTTGGGTACTTTCCCCCATAATCATACATGCAGCATACTGGGTAGGGGGATTATTTCTGCACACGCTCGTGTGGTGATCATTACTTTTGCAGTTCTTGCAGTAAGGTTTACCCCATCCACTATTGTTCGCTGGTGGTTTTTGTTTTTGAAAACCAGGATTTTGGTGCGGACCCCAGTGTGCCCTCTGGTGTCTTTACCATAAGAGTTGTTCTGCTGAAAACCCTTATTCTGTGTTGCAGGAGTATTTTGAGCAGTAGAAGAATTACAAGATTTAGTGGTAGCTACTTCGCCATGGGCAGTTAAATATCGTTCGGCTAGTGCGATAACCTCCTCTAGCCGAGCACCACCATTCTCTGCAATAAAGGTTTGTAGCTGTTTTGGAAGAACATCTTTAAATTGCTCAACAAGTATTAGTTCCGCCAGCCCGTCATAAGTAGCATCCAAATCACTCAGTTCTACCCACTTGTTAAAATAAGTGTGTAACCGTGAGGCGAACTGAGGAAATGATTCTCCTTGTGACCGTTTGGCGGTACGGAACTTCAACCTGTAGGCACTAGAAGTTAACTGATATCGTTTCAAGAGAGCATTTTTGAGTGTGACAAAGTCCTTCTCAAGACCTGGAGGGAGTTTTGCAAACACGTCATACGCTGGACCGCGAAGTGCTTGGGAGAGTTTAATATTAAATTTATCCTTAGGCAGATTGTAGGCTTCACACATTAACACAAATTTGTCAAGATATTCATCCATCTGATCCTCCTTCGGGTCGAAGTGGGCCAGTGGAAAACTCATTGATCCCGGAGTAATATGTGGTCCTGAGGAAATGTCTTGGCTGTCAGTTGGAGAGCTGGCACTGCTAAATCTGGAGGCATCAGGATTTTGTAGTTCTAATCTCCTCAGTTCTAACTCGTGCTGTCTTAACTGCTCAGCTAATTTCAACTCCTTGTCCAGTTCTGCTTGCTTCAACTGGTTGTCCAATTCAGCCTGTTTCAACTGGTTGTCCAATTCAGCCTGTTTCAACTGGTTGTCCAATTCAGCTTGTCGCATCTTCTGTCTGGATTCAATTTCCGCCATCTGGATTTTTAATTTAATTCTTTCCTCTCGTTCGTCCTTCTCTTTGATGATGTCCCTTTGTTCTCGGCGCCATGTTCTTCCTTCTTCTATTACATATTTTTCCAACTCTGCACCCTCATAACCTAACAATGTTCCTTGTTCTCGCAGTTCCTCCTTAGTAGGTGGCTTTTCAGAAGACATGTTAGTTATGTAATAATATGATATCTGTTGATACACCTGGATAACTCACTCACTTAATCAAGAATGTGTTTGTCGCAAAGATTCACAAATATCTTCAATGACAAGCATAAAAAATGTTACACAATGACACAACACTTACCCGTTTGCCAGCAATTCACCTTTGCCCTAACTTATGTTATCTTATATCTATTCTTATGTTAATCCTATGTTATAAGTATATATATATATATTAACTAGTATGATTAGTAGCTATCTCTTTTGAGTGACTGAAAGTTAGAAATATCTATGAAGTTCGATACTCGACTGAACCCAACAATCTATAGGATTGTCATGCCCGGACCGAGCCACCAGTGTCGCGTAACGTATTCTACTAGGATGGAATTGGATCAAAGTAGATACTAAATAGACTTCTACGAATCGAGAATCTAACCACTGCTGAAGAAGCGATCAAATGGCTCGCAATTCTAGAAGAATGATTATCAAAGTCCCAGAATGGATCACTACTTCTAAACAGTGCCAGGCGGAAAGTTATGACGACGAACTGTGCTAACAAACGAAGACAGTATGTCAAGAGATTCCTGCTAACGTGCCTGGATGAAAAAAATGAGCCCCCACTGCCTAATGTATTCTCACACAACAGGAGATAAGACAGAATGATACGTATAGATGTAGTCCTTTCACTCGTCACACAATCTGATGATGCTAATTCTATAATGACAGACGCAGTTGTTAAAAGTACAAATATAACATAACGTTTAATCCTAAAGAACACTACGTGAGCCCCACTGGGAACTCACTGACACATAAGAGATACGCAGATCCCTGAAATCTTGACCAGATAATGTTCAGCTAGAGGATATAATCATAGACTCTTAGCCAATAGCGGACAAATTAGGATTGCTGTGCAGTGGCAAACGGGTGGGTAGCCACTCATCTGATAATCCTTAGTCTCCTGGATGGTAAGCTGGCAGTGCTGACTGGATCGTGGTATGGACTCCACTCTCTGCTGCATCAAGTGAGTGGTTCGTAGCTCAATCACCGGTCGTGACTACGGCTACAGATGATCAGGGTGCAGGCTCCTGCAACTAGATTTTGACTGGCCTATCGGGAGTGGAGACTATCATTGGCTTTTCTATGTTTTAGATTGTTGTTCGGCTTAACAAGAGCCAGCAATAAAATATGTTTAAACACAGACAGGTGTTCAATTTTAGCCAATTGACGTGATAGCTCCTCCAGCCGGCTGTCAGAAAATGGCAGACGTTAGGGTGCTACCGGAAGTTAACTTCTCATCCAGGAGAGTTCCCTTCCTGTGGCCAAATTATTTTTCACAGCCAAACCTGAATATAAAATTCAGTCTGACTGGATTTCTTGGCTTGTAAACGAACTCTACCCTACATCTACTTCTAACTATAAGAAGAAATAGTATTTAACTCTCTCTATCTATAGTTTTATGTATATAAATACACTAACCAAAGACGATTTTATCTAATATTTGAAAATATAGATAAAAATAAAAAAGAATGCAGACTACATAGAGGGGTTTACTGAGGGCTATCTCCATCTAGTAACAAAACGATCTGAGAGGTGGGCCAACCTGTCACAACTGCAACACATTGCCGGCAATTTGAAGGCAGACCGCCTTGCGCTGCTTTTCATCTAAAGATATGAGTGTCGGTTATTCAGAAAGTAATAGTAAAATACTGAACGTTAACTTGCCTAGTAAATCACAAACAGCCAAACAATGTTGAGGTTGACTGCAACGTCCTGTAAAGGACAAACAATTAACGTAACGTTCCATGATTCACTACCATACAACACAAATGTTGTATATAACATGTCAGTACTCTATGTCTGACATTCAATGATAGTGTCTGATTGCATAAGATACTCTTCATTTTCTGACACGCAACTTTTGCTGGAACTATTCTGCTCTTAATCTCTGACACAAATCTTCCACCTGACAGCTCTGAGGTATTAACATGTATCAACTTATCTGTACATGTGGACGTCAACAGTTAACCATCTCATGCGATCCTCTGGGCCTCATTCAACTGACAAAACATCGTCTATAAATCTGATCGTCTGTAAATAAAAGCGGGTGGATCTTTTGTTTTAGCGATAATCATTACCGTCCAATAATATTTTAGTGTTGTTGTGAAGACCCCCAAGGTGGCCCATCACCCATGAACTGCTACGGGAATAATCAGTATGGAAACAATGTAATACCTTTAAACAGGTAGACGAAGCATGCGTGGACATGTCCCTAGTGGCGTGTAGTGATGGCTATGAGCTCTGGGTTGGAGTCTGTTGACAATGAAACACCTATAACCTGTGGAGGCAACATGACCAACTTGGGCCTGATCCCAGCCAGTCCATTTGTGCTATGCTGAATCATAATCTTGGTATATCTTAATACTGTATGTTTTTTCGCAAATGTTAAGTTCCGGTAGCAGTCTTGCACACCCCGCTGGTTATTAGCTTAGAGAGGGGAAGGAGAACTATGCAATACAGTTACCGCGGAGATGGTACTTTGTACTGCGCTAAACCAACCTGACTCCAATAGATGAAACCATCTTCGGGACTCAAGCGACCCGAATGCCAATACACCGAACTTGAGAATTAAAACCCAGTCTTACGGGGGATTCATGAACAACAATAACGACATAATAATAAACGATTGCTCAAATATGCCAAGGCTTCACCAATTAGGTGGTTGCAACCAGTTTTGTACAGACAGAAAGAATTCATTATAAATGTGTGTAACTTCCTATGATAAGTAACTCCGACTAGACCAGATATGACAAGTGAATGTAAAGCCAGTAAAGGATTTGTAACACGTCTTAGGGCGTATTGGTGGGTACATAGTGCTAGATCCATATTTTCATAGACCATCAGTCATTTTAAAGACACTCTGTACCTGGGGGGGGGGGGGGGGGGGGGTCAGTTTGCCAAGACAATGACATGCGGTTTTAGATTCATCTTGCTGCAAACACACTTGTAGACCGACCCCGAAGTGAATCTCGATTGGATATCCCTATTCTGAAAATCGACGATCCCACCAGATCTAGGTCAGTGCTAAAAATAACTACGTGGTTTGTTTACAGTGAATTAAAAATGAAGTACACTACATTTTTACTATAAATGACATAACTTAACAAAAGTAATGTTCTGAAATGGTCAGTCCATTTACAACATCTGCTGAGAGAGATAGTTCACCTATGGGCTTGTCTGAAGAGCAACAATGTCAATTCTCAAAAACAAGACACTCTAATGGGAAATAACCATTAATATTTGACACTGAAAAGTAACACAGACTCGTTTCCATGCTTCACAGCAGAATGGATTTATGGTGCCAGCTCCAAGTTTGTATATATAAAACAACATTCGATGGGTGGTGAGGTCAATACCATACCAGCCGCCTGTACTTTCCAGAACATTTCCTGATCTGCTGAATTAACTTGGGAGTCCAGGTACAGTTTACAAAAACCCATCTACATGGGGATTCGAACAGATGATCATCGGGACAGCAGGCAGACATACTAGCCACTGCAACTCCCGCATGGTCATGTATAAAACCAGGAAAAGTAATTTTACTGTCAAGTGTATGGAAGAGTTTGGACAAGGGAGAATCTTATTTCAGGACACAAACTGGCCCTTAAGCAATACCCTGTGTAGGGGTTGTAAGGATTGAGCAGTCTTTACATGCGCAGTAGAGATTACAAAACTGCTCCACTATCGTCTTGCACCATGGAAGAACAACAAGGCGTTATTACTTTTTTGTGATCAGAGGGTGTGATCAACCTAGTGAAATCTACAGAAGAATGATGGTTCTGTATGGAGACAGATTCCATGCATCGGAAGCTCCTGTGGTCTTCGGTTATGACAAAAATTCAAGAAACAGGAATCCGCTGGAAAAGTCATGAAGACCACATATTGGGATACTGGTGAATTTCCAGGTAAGGGGTGCAACTGTGACTAGCGGTCTGTACATTGACATGCTAGTGAGCAAACTGAAGCCTGCAATACGTTCACAGCCCTCGTATATAAACATCTATCAACATACGACCTATAACTCAACAATGACAACTTAACTATAGAAAAAATTCTCCAACAAAGAGAGAAACACCCGACACCCTTTATGGGTTAAACTGTAGACTAACTGATCCTCCTGGTGGTGTGGTCTAGACTCTAGAGGGTAGGAGTCCGCCTATATGCGCTGATGTATTGGGTACGAATCAAGCTATACATCTGTACAAATAGGGACCATCAAGGACGTATAGTGTATACACTTCTGTGATTATAGATAGATGACATCAGAGGTGGGCACACTTTTTATGCGTTGGGCCACATTGACAATTGTAAAGCTATTGGGGTGCCGCATATATATTATGTCCACTTTGTTTACTGAAACCTATCAACAATAAGTAATTACGAATTATTTATAGGTTAATAAAGAGCATAAATAACTAATTATTGCAAATTTATTTCACTTATACACTTATACACTATATTTTACAATATGGACAAAATCTTTTACTAATTTGTTAACAAGATTTTACAATTTTTTTTATAATAATAATGTTTTTAAAAATTATCTATAAATGGCTTTAATTTAGACACAGACCGACTACATTGTCAATACAATTGTTGATTTCTAATGAGATGTATGTGAAAGTAAAAGTTATTATGCCTTTTTGAAGCACAAACTATCGTCTATCAAGACGGCAAGGTGACAATGATGATGATGAATGAGATGTGTGTAACTGCTTACAATTTTTGACAATATTCTTGACATCTGGAGTTGAAATTTGCATGACAGCATGCAAGTTGCAGCCCGACAATAAAAAAGACCTATTCTTAGATTTTTTAAAATCTTCAAGCAAGAAAATGCTTGTTCGCAAATGTATGTTGATCAATGATAAAAGTTTAGCTGCAAAGTTTTTCAAGTTGGGGAAATTATTATTCTGATAAAGATCCATACAAATCCAGCAAACCATCTGACTTGAATTTCTCTTTCAGGTCATGATCTGCTTGTAATTCAAGTAGCTCCAACTGTATGTCCTCTGTGGCTGTATCAGCTTCTGCGCTAACAGGGGAACTGAGAGTATTCAACTGTGGCTCTAAGTTCTTGAAATATTGAAATCTCCATCCAAATTCTTCAATCAATGCATCTAATTGGGCTTTGTACTTTTCAGTCATTTCACTAGAAATGGTTTCTTGTTTCAGCAAATGGAAGTGACATAACATTTTTTTCACTTGCTTGTCTGGAGAACAATGAGAGTTTTGCCTGAAATGATTTTACATATACATACAATTCATGTGCAAACACACAATTGCCCTGAGGTTTGACATTCAGTTCATTTAAATTTTCCATAATTTCAAAGGCAAACACAAAGTCTAACTTCCACTCTTTATTGACAATGTTAGTATTAAAGTCACTTTCAATGCCCTTCATCTCTAGGAACATCACTATTTCTTCTCTGAGGTCCCATACTCGCCTCAACACCTTGCCGAGACTCAGCCATCGAACACTGGTGTGGTATGGTATAGGACATCGGAATGTTCAGATTTAAAATTGCCAAGTAATGCCTTGAACTGTCTGTGATTAAGTCCTCTTGATCTGATGAGGTTGATGACACTGACAACTGGGTCAATAACATGCTTGATATTCAAAACAGTTTTACACAGGCTTTCTTGATGGATCACACAGTGAAGTGGTAATAATGCGTGGTCAGGAGAACTTGGTGACAACTGGTAAGATCGAGGGGAACAGACCAAGGGGAAGACCTAGAAGCAAGTACCTGGATGGCTTGGCCTTGTGGCATGGTCGAGACAGAAACACGGAGCTGATCCACGACTCTGGTGATCAAGTGAGATGGCAGAACATGACCGCCCACGCTTACCGGCATGGCACATGATGGATGGATGGAGGATATTCTGTTTTAATCTTATCACTTATCAACTTTACCAGATCTACATATTGTTCCAGTCAAAGCACGAGCTCCGTCATTTGTAACACTTGCCATCTTGTTCCAAACCAACCCAGTTCTTTCTATACAGTTAGTAACAGCATTGAATATATCATGGCCTGTGGTTGTGTCTTTAAGTGACTCAACACTCAGTAACTCGTCAGTGAGTTTGAAAGAAGTGTTTATTCCACATATAAATATCAATAATTGGGCAGTATCATGTACATCGGTACTCTAATCCAAACAAACTGTTGAAAGATTTGTTCAAAGTGGAAAACACATATGAAGGTGAGGAATTATTTAAAAAAAATTTTAAAAATAATTTTAAAAAATTATTTAAAAAATACCGGTACTCTCATCCAACGTAATGAGCACGGCAAGGCACGTAGAGCGCCCTGGTCATCCACTGCACCTGTATTCGTTCAATTCGTCATTCTTCACCCAACGTCATATATCACCTTCAAGCCCTGTGGCGATGGGCGAGCGGCAGGCGTGGGTACGCTGGCAGCCGTAGTCGCAGACCTGCACACAGGCGGCTCAGGCCATATGGTCGTCTTCTACTGACCGGAGCAGCAGTGGGATTCGACAGCCCCCTGAGCGACTGAGCAGCCCTCTATAGGAACACACTGCTCACCTCCATAGCATGAGGAAGGGTCTAGAAAAGGTGCCCTAAACATTGTCTGCTCCATCACTACCTAACCAGCTAGCCGCGGTTGGTGGGTACCCTAAACTGCGGTCGACATACAAACAAAGAAATAACAGGTAAAGCTAAAAGAGCAAACCATATTCCCTTAACAATCGGAACTTGGAATGTACGCATCCTACTTGACAGAGATGGCGCGTCGTCGGTTCCAGAGAGACGAACAGCACTGATTGGGAGAGAGCTGGGCAGGTACATCATCGACATTGCAGCCTTGAGCGAGACACGCCTTGCAGAAGAAGGCCAAATCTGTGAAATAGGTGCCGGCTACACATTTTTCTGGAGTGGAAGGAAAAGCGAGGAAAGACACCAATCCGGTGTGGGATTTGCCATTAAGTAGGCCCTGGTCGGCAAACTAGCTGGATTTCCAAAGGCTATAAACGACAGGCTCATGACCATTAAATTGCCCCTGCTGAATGGAAGGAAGCATGCAACCATTGTGAGTGTCTACGCACCAACTATGACCTATGAAGATGATGTCAAGAACAAGTTCTATGAGGACCTGCACAATGTATTAACATCTGTTCCCAAAGGAGACAAACTTATACTCCTTGGGGATTTCAATGCCACACCACTTGGAGTGGCATTATTGGAAAGCACGGAGTCGGAAATTGTAACAGCAATGGACTCCTCCTTCTTCAGATATGTGCTGAACACGATCTCCTGATTACCAACACAATTTTCCGTCTCCCCATGAGAAACAGGACATCGTGGATGCACCCTCGATCGAAACACTGGCACCACATTGACAATGTCATCGTCAGGAGGAGTGACAGACAAGACGTTCGGGTGATAAAATCCATGTGTGGTGCCGAATGTTGGACAGACCATCGTCTCATTATCTTGAAAATAAACATTCACATCAAACCACCACGGGATCCTCAAGGGGAGAAAATGAAAAAAAAAAAAACAACAACTAAATGTCACCAGCCTAAACAGCAAGAAAATGCAGCTGTCGTTTGAAAATATGCTGGAAGACTGCCTCACGCCCAATGCTGCAGCTAAACAGGATACAGAAACAGAGTGGAGAGCCCTAAAGGACATAATTTACAACACTGCTATGGAAATCCTGCGTCCAACCCCCCAAAAGCGTAAGACTGGTTTGATGAAAATTCCGAAGACATCAACCAATTGCTGGCCGAGAAACATCTTCTCCTCAAGGCACATTTGAATGACCCGAAGTCAACATAAAAAAAAGATGCCTTCAAGAACATTCAGAGAGTAG
The DNA here is from genome assembly GCA_963921405.1 of Cepaea hortensis. Classification (NCBI taxonomy): domain Eukaryota; kingdom Metazoa; phylum Mollusca; class Gastropoda; order Stylommatophora; family Helicidae; genus Cepaea; species Cepaea hortensis. The sequence continues at coordinate 129,489,045 of OY992876.1, read as the reverse complement.
TGCAGCAGAAACTTCGGCACATGCGGGACTCCTGACTGAGAATCAAAGCTGATGAAATTCAGGGCTTTGCTGACAGACATGATATGAAAAACTTCTACGACTCACTGAAAGCGGTCTATGGTCCTTCATCACCAGGCATAGTTCCCCTCCTCAGTGCAGATGGGGGAACAGTGGTCACCGATAAGAAAGGAATCCTTCAACGCTGGGGAAAGTATTTCAGCAACATCTTAAATGCAACTTCCTTCTTCGATGATGAAACCATCAACTGCCTTCCTTAAGTTCCCATCAATGATACACTTGATGACCTGCCAACCATAGTAGAAGTAAACAAAGCCATCCAGCAACTCTCCGGCGGCAAGGCACATGGTCCGGATTCCATCCCGGCAGAGATATACACGGAAGGTGGGCCGGTCCTAACAGAGCAGCTTCACCAAGTCTTTACAAACATATGGGTGAACGAGACCATGCCTCAAGATTTCAAGGACGCGACAATAGTCCACCTTTACAAACGAAAAGGAAACCGCCAATCCTGTGACAACCACCGAGGCATCTCCTTGCTTTCAATTGCAGGGAAGATACTCGCCAGAATTCTTCTCAATCGCCTCAAGGCCCATCTCGATCAAGGTCTTCTTCCCGAGAGCCAGTGTGGCTTCAGAAAAGAACGTGGAACTGTTGACATGATTTTCGCTGCAAGAGAAATGTCAGGAACAGAACTGCGAAATATTCTCCACTTTCTTTGACCTTACCAAGGCTTTTGATACAGTCAGCAGGGAAGGACTGTGGAAGAGTATGGCAAAATATGGCTGTCCACGAAAGTTTGTCCAAATAGTACGGCTATTTCATGATGGCATGCAGGCAAGAGTACAGGAAAATGGTGAACTGTCTGAGCCCTTTCCTGTCAGCAATGGAGTGAAACAAGGATGTGTCCTGGTACCAACACTGTTCAGTCTCATGTTTTCAGCTATGTTGACGAATGCCTTCGAGAACAACAACATTGGAATAGACATCAACTACCGCATGGATGGAAAGTTATTCAATCTCAGAAGGCTGAAAGCTAAAACCAAAATTGACAGCGACACCGTCAGAGAGCTCCTGTTTGCTGCTGATTGCGCTCCATACGCCAACTCAGAGGCGGACATGCAACATAATGTTTCAGCTTTCTCACATGCCTGTGCCAACTTTGGGCTCAACATCAATTTGGAGAAGACTGTAGTTATGTACCAGCCAGCTCCAGGGAATAATCACACTGTGCCGAATATCAAAGTGAATGGTCATAGTCTAAGTGTTGTGGACAAATTCACCTATCTTGGCAGCATTGTGTCACAAGCTGCCACAATTGATTATGAAGTGAATGCAAGAATGTCCAAGGCTAGCGAGGCCTTTGGCAGACTGTACAAGAATGGAATGGAATAAGCCAAACAAAGCTGAAAGTCTACAAAGCAGTTGTATTATCCACACTGCTATATGCTTGTAAAATCTGGACTGTTTATCAGCGACACGCTAGGAAATTAAGCCACTTCCTCACAGTCTGCCTTAGGAAGTTACTGAAGATTAAATGGCAAGACAAGATCCCAGACACTGAAGTCCTAGAAAGAGCGTCCATGCCCAGTATCCACACTCTACAAATGAAGAATCAGATTCGCTGGGCTGGTCACTTGACTCGCATACCAGATCACAGGCTCCCTAAACGAATTTTTTATGGCGAGTTGCGTTGTGGTAAACGCTCCCAAGGCGGCCAGAGGAAACGCTTTAAAGACACTCTGAAAATCTCACTGAATGCTTTTGTAATTCATCATGACACCCGGGAGACTGCAGCCAGAGATCGAAATTCGTGGCGTGCATCATTACGCAAGGGTGCAGTCACTTGTGAGGCAACCAGGACTGCAAGAGCTGTGAAGAAAAGACAAAACAGAAAAACCACTGCAGAAAATCCTCTTCCAGAAACATCAAGCATTCTTTGTCCACATTGTCAAAGAACATTCCGAGCCAAAATAGGCCTTATCAGCCATCTTAGAACTCACGGCTCCATACTTTCAACCCCACTGGATGAAATGAATGGTCATCATCATTCTTGATGGACAAACAACAACAACACTCTCATCCAATGCAAGAGAGTACCACAAAAATTGTTTACTTCCATCTTGAAGTTTATGCATCAAATTGTCACTTATCTTGTTAACACGTCTGACCACAGTTCTTCTTGATAAAGCAATGTTGTCAAATTTGTTTTGTTTTTGTTCTGGACACATAATGTTTGCTGCGTCTAGCAAACATTCATTGATGATGTCGCCGACAGAAAATAGGTTGTTCTGTTTTACAATTCTGTGTGACAGCACATGACTAACTTTTTTTGCAGCCTCTTGAATTTAAGACTGTTTAGTGAAAACAGTTTGCTGTTTCTCCAAATTTTTCACCAAGTCCAGGCATTTCCTTTACCTCTCTTCGGTTGTTGAATTGTATCCGAAATCGGAATGTTTTGTTTGATAATGTCTTTTTAAATTGTACTCCTTGAAGACAGCCACTGACTCACGACACAACAAGCAGATTGATTTGCTACCAACTTTTATAAAACAGTACCAAGTTGTCCATTCATCATTAAAAACATGGCATTCATCTTTAATCTTACGATTTTTAGTGACACTCATTGTTTTAATAAAATTCTAAACAAAACTTTAAAAAGAAAATGAAACAAAACCTACTTCCGGCTGTGTGTAAAAATAAAATATTTGGAAAACAAGGAGTAAACTCAGAAAAAAATTTAAGAAATATATCAAGACTACTACAACAAATAAATTAATTTGAACATTGTAAATGTGGAAATAACTTATAACAGCAAAAAAAAAAAACGTTTAAATTTAATATTTTCTTGCAAAATAAATAATTTTATTCACAGGAGAAATATCTGTTTTTGATAAAATAATCCTTAGTAAATTTTTACACGTCGATAAATATTTCTCTATATTAAAACTGATGAATTCGCATTGTAGCATTACATTACGAAGGTCAAGAACTGTTTAAAAAAATAGAAAACTAGAAAGAAATTTTATCAAAAATGTTAAAACAATCATAACAGTGCATGAAATTCTGTAAAATTCAACAAAATAACTTAAAAACGAAGTAAACATTTTTATTTCTAAATGCCAACGAGGGCCGCATAATATCAGTTGCCGGGCCGCATGCGGCCTGCGGGCCATAGTTTGCCCACCCTTGGATTAGATGCATAACCTTTTCGGGTAAGGGTGCAAAATATGTGGTAATTATCTCAGAGGCTCCAGATATCTGATAAATACCAGATATTTTATTTTACTCTAATTATGCCTGAAATTAGTCACTGTAGTATCATCTCTGAGGTTTGTGTGTTGTTTTGTTTTCTTCTTCTTGTTTGCAGAGGAAAGCTTGTCAGTGCAATATCCTATATTTTTCAAAATTGTATTTTGTTAAGCTGCCTTACACTTCATGTTTTTCTATTACTTCCATGACAAATAACAGATATTAGACACTGTAGCTCTTAAGCTAAGTATTTGTTTGCTGTAACTGAAAAGGGGGATGAGAAACTCAGGATGGAAAAGTTGCATTTTAAGCATCTTTAAGAATAGTTAGTTTTATAGATAATCAGTTATCAGTTATCAGTTGGGGTATCTTCGTTGCACTCCGGACATGTCCATAGGTGCTCAGATCCTCCCCCCAGCATATGCATCAGCGTCCGGTGGCTAATAGTGCCAGTTCTGTGTTGGTTGACGAGGCACTTTGTTTTCCCGATGTACCTCTCGCGTCTGGCTGTGCCGATTCTTACTCCCAGGTCTTTCATCCTGGACAGCGATGTGGAATCACTGACGTCAAAATCCTTTGTTCTCGCCAAATCTTTAAGGACGTTAATAACATCGGCACGATCCATGGGCTGGCCATCTACAGGGGGTGCAGAGCCAGCCAGTTTGTCAGCTCGTTCATTTCCCTCGACTCCCGCATGTCCCGGGACGAAGATGAAGGTGACTTTACGGACAACAGACTTCCGCAGCGATTCAGTCCACTGTCTACGTACAGATCCAGCTTCGACCTTCTGAATCATGCTCATTGAATCACTTAGTACACACACGTTGGTATAATGCTGTGATTCCAGCCATATGAAAGCCTGTGTAACTGCCATCACCTCCATCGTCATGCTGCTTGTGGTCATAGAGTGGGCACCACTGGATTCTTGAACGGTTCGGCCCGCTGAACGGGCTGTAAATGCCCACGCACTTCTCTGCTGCTTTACAACAGATCCATCTGTATAGATGAGCACTTCAGGGCTATCTGAGTGTTCATAGATGAGCGCGTTAACCTCTGCATTGACAGCGGCAGGGTTCTGCTCTCTGCACCGTCTGTCAAGTGTTATAATGCAGGAGAAAGTGCACTTAAAGGCTGGAGGCACCAGCACCCATTCCTTGCCGGGGTTGATACTGGTAAGACTGCAGACCTGTCTGACGACATCCATGATTTGCCCCTCTTTAGCCTGTCACCCTTTTCTCTGAATATAGCGTCATGCAGAGGGTGCTGCTCATCTGCACTTATTTTTAAGTATGCACGAGCTCTCCAGATCTTGATCCTGTGTTCCATTGTCGGGAAGTCAAGGAGGTATCTCATTGCTACACAGCTGGTGTCTCTCGTGCAGCCCAAAATGATGCGCATGGCTTCGTTTTGTACCCTTTCGAGTCTTCCAATCTGTGTAGGGCTGACAGTGAGGATGGCCAGGGCATACTCGATGCGTGAAAGTACAAGTCCTTGGAACAGAAGTATTAGCAGTCTTTGCTCGATATTGGCAGTCGCCATGACTCTCATTGCTGACAAACCTTTTCGAGCCTTCGTTATGACATAATCGACATGATCTCTGAAGGACAGGCTACGATCAAGCCTCACGCCAAGATATGTCATTGACTGGGTTCTACTCAAACTGCTCCCATCCATTCTTACTGCCGGCAGGTCTGTTTTCACAATATGGTTGTTTAGTGAGAGCCACGTAACCGTTGCCTTTGCAGGGTTGACAAGAGCATCGGCATCAGCACACCATGAGGAAATTCGATCTAGTTCGCCCTGCATATCATTGGCAACCGCCTGTCTATCTCGACCCTGTCGATACACGAGGATGTCGTCAACGAATGACAGAGTCCTACCCCTCCCGTCCAACTGTTGTTCAGTGATCGGCACCGTATACACGTTGAATAGTACTGGTGACAGTGGTGAACCCTGCGGCACTCCTGGACATATCGTTATCGGCTCAGAAGACCAACTCCCGCATCTTAGCACCACCTTCCTTTGGAGCAGAACTGCAGCTGTCCATCGTACAAGGTGAGGGTGCACTTTCAGTCTGAGGAGGGTTTGCGTCAAGTGCTCGAAAGATACTCTGTTATATGAGTCCTCTAAGTCTATGGCGGCCGCACATGTCTCTTCTCTGACCTGAAATCCTTCGTAAACATCTTGAGCAAATACCGCCGCATTCAGCCATGACTCTTTGTTGCGTCTGTATCCTCCAAGTGTGGGCGGGAAGCAGCCGAACTGTTCCAAGTCCCAAGCAAGTCTGTGTGCTACAATTTTCTCCAGTAGCTTGCCAACAGTATTCTGCATCGTAATGATTCTGTAGCCGCTTATCTTGGAATGGTCTTTGTTCGGTTTTGGCAGCGGCAGCAAGTAGCTGTGTAGCCATTCTTCTTTGACCTGACCCCTCTGGATACTGGTGTTGAATTCTCTGGCCAGTTCTTCCATGTCATCATCTGATATCACCAGTAGGTCACCATATCGGATGCCGTCTGGGCCTGGGGCGGTGTTAGGTGATTTCTTGAGCATCGCACGCAATATCTCAGCTGTGATTGTCCATTCTTCGTCTGTCCCGACCCCCTCGCAGAACTGAGAGAGTGTCGTCGTGGTCCTCTGTCTGGCGGGCTCGTCTTTCTGGTCAGTCTGTTCTATGTAGCGCGCAAGAAGGGCCTTACCTTTATCCGCATCCGAATTTTTCCATGCGAGGTCTGTGCCTTGAAAGTCTGGAATACCCCTACGTTGTGCAGCACCGTTCATGCTCTTGTGGAGGCGCCAGAATGTCGTAAGAGATCGCTCGGAGCACACCTTCCTGCAGAACTCGTCCCATTTCTCGGCCTTGGCATGTTTGGCGCAGGATTTGAAAAAAGTCGTCGTAGATAAGCAGACAGAAAGACAAAACGACAGAAGGTAAGTTGGACAGATAGGTAGATTTGATGATCACTCTCTCTCTCTCTCTCTCTCTCTCTCTCTCTCTCTCTCTCTCTCTCTCTCTCTCTCTCTCTCTCACACACACACACACACACACACACACACACAATAACATAAAGACAAAAAGACAGATATAAAGTTTGTAGTCATTATACATGTATTCCACACCAATCACACATCACAGTCTGAATAGTAGCTAAATAACAGTTACAGATGTAATACAACACAAACAAGCAAGAAAAAATGAGCAGAGGACACAGAAATAACACAGAAGAAACAACAAAATAAAATAAAAAAACATGCGAGCACAAGCATGTACAGAGATGTCAACTAAGCCACATGACCATGTGCTGGCAGGCAAGTATGCTAGCCACTGCATTACTGCAGTTCACAATAGACATATGCCCCCTAATGTAAATAAATATACAATATGTTCATAAACAGCGTATTCTGACATCATGACCAGATACTTAACTCATTAATGATATATTCTGTTGTAAGGAAGCAAACATGTAGTTAGCCATTAGTCAGGATCATCAACATCATCATCCCCCTCAGGACAGGCATCCCTAACATCTCTGCCAGAATATATCGACTGATTGTAACCAGTTCTTCACTGGTTAATCCAATGTCTTGTGCTCTTGACAAAATGTTCATGTCTAGTGACTCCCCACTTCACTTCCATCTCCCTCACTCTGGACAATGAAGCAGAGTCCCAGGTGTCCTTAAAGTCATCTGTGTGCATCTCTTATGGTGTTGATGATGCCTGGTCTATCCATTGATCTTTCCACCTCCACCGTCTCCATGTGTGCTGACCAATCAGCTCGCTTGTTGCCTTTCATACCTGAGTGCCCTGGTACATAGATGAAAATTAGCTGGACTAACTGTGATGTGCTCAGTGTGTCCAGCCACTCGGTGTCATATGAGACCAGTCTGAACCTTCTTGAGCATGTTCACTGAAGTCTCAGTATGCATGTAACTCATGAATAATGTATCCAGTTGTCATAACACTGTTAACTCATGAATGATGTACCCAGATGTCATAAAACTGTTAACTCATGAATGATGTATCCAGATGTCATAAAACTGTTAACTCATGAATGATGTATACGGATGTCATACAACTGTTAACTCATGAATGATGTATCCGGATGTCATAAAACTGATAACTCATGAATGATGTATCCGGATGTCATAAAACTGTTAACTTATGAATGAAGTATCTGGATGTCAAAAAACTGTTAACTCATTAATGATTATCTGGAGGTCATGAAACTGTTAACTTATGAATGATGTATCCGGATGTCATAAAACTATTAACTTATGAAAAATGTATCTGGATGTCATAAAATTGTTAACTGATTAATGATCACAGGCTGATGTAGGAAGGTTCTCTGGGACCAGGTGGAGAGGGCCACTGATCAGTGTCCATATATGGAGAGATTGGTTCACCAGGAAGTGATCACAGGCTGATGTGGGAAGGTTCTCTGGGACCAGGTGGAGAGGGCCACTGATTAGTGTCCATATATGGAGAGATTGGTTCACCAGGAAGTGATCACAGGCTGATGTGGGAAAGTTCTCTGGGACCAGGTGGAGAGGGCCACTGACCAGTGCCCATACATGGAGAGACTGGTTCACCAGGAAGTGATCAGAAGGTCAGGACAATACTCAGTATATGGAGGCAAAGACAAGTGGAACCATCAGCATGGGAACTCACTGGTGGCTTTTGAGGAAGGGGACGGAGCATGTGTGGGGATGTCCTGAATGCAGTGATGTCGGTTCTATAACCAGATATTAGTTAATGATATATACTGATGTATTACATGAGTTGCATTGTTGATAAATCATCCAGATTTAAGGAATCAAATACTGTACTCGCGAATAATGAAATGCTCATGAAGCATATAGAATACTCATTAATGATGAATCCTTGTGTAAGGAAATACTGAACTCACTACCAATGTGTCCTTGTGTAATGAGACAGCAAACCCATTAATGGAGTATTTGAATTTAATGACACACAGTTAACTATTGACAATGTTTTTTGATGTAATTAAATATATAATTAATTTATTAATAATATAATCTGGTGTAATGAGAAATATAGTTTTCATTAATGATATATTGAGATGTAATGAAAATTATACTTAATTCATGAAAACTGCAATATGATGTAATGAAACATAATCGTTTGGGGCAGAGTGACTTAGAGATTACAATGTCTGCCTTTGGACTCATGCAGGCTTGACTCTCGACAGTGTAGACTTGTTCAAATATGACTAGAATGGTAATTCCTTCCCCCCCAACCCTGGGGTAATGGATGAGATGTCTAACCTTCTCAGCCGAGACAAAATACTCAAAGGCCTGTTACGATATAAAAAATACCTCAGCAATTGGAAATCAAAATCATCATCATCATGTATCCTGCCAGCTGGTCATTCATGGCTTTCCACAGATCTTCGTCTTTGGTATTCTGGATCAACACTGCTGCTGATATTCCTTCATGCCACTGTCTCAGTCCATCTAGCATCATTTCTCTGGGTATGCCTCTTTTCCCATTGATCTTTCCAGTTCGATGTTCTCCAATGACTCTTTTCTCATCACATGACCAAATTAAGCTGTTTGTCTCTTTCTTACTGTTGTATATAATGTTCCAGTTTCATGAGCCTCTTTCATGTACTCGCTGTTAGTTACTCTGGCAGTCCAAAATATAGGCAGCATTTGTCTCAGAAACATATCTCTGCTGCCTCCAAATTCTCCATGGTTTGTTTGTTGACATACCAAGATTGACTGCCTTACAACAGCACAGGTTAGATACAACATTTCAGTACTCTCTTTCTGACATTTATTATAAGTTTGAATAATGAAGACACAAACAGTAGATTGCACGATTTATAGCCTGACATATTTCGCTGTATCTTGTCAGGTACATTCTGCAGAAATCACACAACATAAACTAAAGTACTTAGATAAATCTTTCAAGCTGAAGCACACAGCCAAAGATGCCAGGCCATAAATTGTGCAATCTATTGTTTGTGTGTTCATTAATCAAATTCACAAGGGGAAAACATTGTTTTGAATGTATTATAAGTGACTGATTACAAAAGATACTTTACATCTTCTGAAATGAAACTTTTGCTTGGCATGTTCTGCTCTCAATCTCTGTCACGCATCTTCCCTTTGATGTTATGATTTCCCTCAAATATTGGAATTTATTGACTTGTTTAAGCACTTTATCTATTGTAATATCATATGTTGGTGTTATCTTTCTAATCTTATAATCAATCAATCATGTGCCATGCCGGAAAGCGTGGGCGGTCATGACTCGCCATTTCACTCGATCACCAGTGTCGTGGATCAGCTCAGTGTTCCTGTCTCGTCCATGCCATGTGGCCAAGCCATCCAGGTATTTTCCTCTCGGTCTTCCTCTTGGTCTGTTCCCTTCAATCTTGCCAGTTGTCACCAAGTTCTCCAATCCATTTCTTCTCATAACATGTCCAAAAAATTGACTGTCTACGTCTAATTTCTCTAATCAGTTTACGATGTTCATTTGTCTCCTGTAGTACTTGGTCACTGGTTTTTCTGTACTTATAACTTGACCATAAAAATAATGACTGTTTTGTCCTGATGTGTGTAATCATGATTGTCTTGTCTTGGTGTGTGTAATCATGATTGTCTTGTTCTGATGTTGGTAATCATGATTGTCTTGTTCAGATGTGGATAATCATGAATGTCTTGTCCAGATGTTGGTAATCATGATTGTCTTATCCTGATGTTGGTAATCATGATTGTCTTGTCCTGATGTGTGTAATCATGATTGTCTTGTCCTGATGTTGGTAATCATGATTGTCTTGTCCTGATGTTGGTAATCATGATTGTCTTGTCCTGATGTTGGTAATGATGATGGTCTTGTCCTGATCTATGTAATCATGACTGTATTGATGTGTGTAATCATAATTGTCTTGATTTGTGTAATCACGATTGTCTTGTCATGATGTGTGTAATCATGATTGTCTTGTTCAGATGTTTATAATCATGATTGTTGTGTCCTGATGTGTGTAATCATGATTGTCCTGCCTGATGTGTGTAATCATGATTGTCTTGTCCTGATGTGCGTAATCATGGTTGTCTTTTTCTTTTCCTGATGTTGGTAATCATGATTGTCTTGTCCTGATGTGTGTAATCATGATTGTCTTGTCCTGATGTGTGTAATCATGATTGTCTTGTCCTGACCCTATGCAAAGATTCAACACACAAGTTTATCTACTTGTTAGCCAAACATGAACATAGACAAATCAACTCAATGCATTAGCATTAACAATGCTCAATCCAACCCGCAAAACAATGTTTAGTTCAAGAGACCAGAACATGAGAACTTCTGCAAGTGAAAGATCAGTTACCAGGCTCACAGCTTGACAAACCAGGGTCTCACACTGTCTTTTTCATCATCGGTGAGAAACTGAAAGGAAACATGAAAGAAAAGTTAGTTGTGTATCCTTTACAGGATGTAGCAGTCAACTCCAGCATATTTTGACTGTTTGTGATTCCTGGGCAAGTTTACGCTCAGTAGTTTGCCATTGCTTCCTGAACAACTGGTACTCATACCGCTCATACCACTGCATGTAAACCAATATGCAAGACGGCATGCTGCCAAACCGCCCGCAGCTGTGTTTGGAACGCAGTATGAGGAATTATGAATTGTGTTCATAACCCCTTCACCACAGAGCCTGCGATAGTGTAAAACACAGGCTGGATAACTCTTTCTGTTCCAGGCTTGGTTTAGGTTGGTTGGTTCTCTGGAAGACCGAGATTAAGCCCTAAGTATGATATGCTGGGACAGAGTTTAAGCTCTTTAGTTTGATATGCAAGGACTGAGTTTACACTCATAAGTTTGATATGCTGGGACCAAGTTTAAGCTCTTAAGTTTGATATGCTGGGACCGAGTTTAAACTCTTAAGTTTGATATGCTGGGGCAGAGTTTAAGCTCGTAAGTTTGATATGCTGGGATTTAGTTTAAATTCTTGTTTGATATGCTCGGACTGAGTTTAAACTCTTAAGTTTGATATGCTGGAAAAGAGTTTAAGCTCTTAAGTCTGACATGCTGGGACTGAGTTTAAATCCTTAAGTGCATTCAGGTTGTCTGAGTTGTCATGAAGGGCTTGTATCTATCACTGTGGAGTTGGTGTACTGACTTTCTTCCTGACCTGTTACTGACATACCATTTCCATGGGTACTGTGTTGTATCTATCTCCATGGGGTTGGTGTACTGACTTTCTTCCTGACTCGTTACTGACATACCATCGCCATGGGTACTGTGTTGTATCTATCACTGTGGGGTTGGTGTACTGACTTTCTACCTGACCCGTTACTGACATACCATCTCCATGGGTACTGTGTTGTATCTATCACTGTGGGGTTGGTGTACTGACTTTCTTCCTGACCCATTACTGACATACCATCTCCATGGGTACTGTGTTGTATTTATCACTGTGGGGTTGGTGTACTGACTTTCTTCCTGACTCGTTACTGACATACCATCTCCCTGGGTACTGTGTTGTATCTATCACTGTGGGGTTGGTGTACTGACTTTCTTCCAGACCTGTTACTGACATACCATCTCCATGGGTACTGTGTTGTATCTATCACTGTGAGGTTGGTGTACTGACTTTCTTCCTGACTCGTTACTGACATAACATCGCCATGGGTACTGTGTTGTATCTATCACTATGGGGTTGGTGTACTGACTTTCTTCCTGACCCATTACTGACATACCATCTCCATGGGTACTGTGTTGTATCTATCACTGTGGGGTTGGTGTACTGACTTTCTTCCTGACCCATTACTGACATACCATCTCCATGGGTACTGTGTTGTATTTATCACTGTGGGGTTGGTGTACTGACTTTCTTCCTGACCCGTTACTGACATACCATCTCCATGGGTACTGTGTTGTATCTATCACTGTGGGGTTGGTGTACTGACTTTCTTCCTGACTCGTTACTGACATACCATCTCCATGGGTACTGTGTTGTATCTATCACTGTGGGGTTGGTGTACTGACTTTCTGCCTGACCCGTTACTGACATACCATCTCCATGGGTACTGTGTTGTATCTATCACTGTGGGGTTGGTGTACTAACTTTCTTCCAGACCCGTTACTGACATACCATCTCCATGGGTACTGTGTTGTATCTATCACTGTGGGGTTGGTGTACTGACTTTCTTCCTGACCTGTTACTGACATACCATCTCCATGGGTATTGTGTTGTATCTATCACTGTGGGGTTGGTGTACTGACTTTCTACCTGACCCGTTACTGACATACCATCTCCATGGGTACTGTGTTGTATCTATCACTGTGGGGTTGGTGTACTGACTTTCTTCCCGACTCGTTACTGACATACCATCTCCATGGGTACTGTGTTGTATCTATCTCCATGGGGTTGGTGTCCTGACTTTCTTCCTGACCCGTTACTGACATACCATTTCCCTGGGTACTGTGTTGTATCTATCACTGTGGGGTTGGTGTACTGACTTTCTACCTGACCCGTTACTGACATACCATCTCCATGGGTACTGTGTTGTATCTATCACTGTGGGGTTGGTGTACTGACTTTCTTCCTGACTCGTTACTGACATACCATCTCCATGGGTACTGTGTTGTATCTATCTCCATGGGGTTGGTGTCCTGACTTTCTTCCTGACCCGTTACTGACATACCACCTTCATGGGTACTGTGTTGTATCTTATCTCCGTGGGGTTGGTGCACTGACTTTCTGCCTGACCCGTTACCGACATACCATCTCCCTGGGTACTGTGTTGCACAACCTCCCTTCCCCTCTCCACAAGAAATCTTCCACAAGAAATCAAAGACATCACCAATCCCTATTCATATAATCGCAAATTATTCGAACACTATCTCAATACGGATTACCTTCCCCTTTAATAATAGAGATAATAATAATAATAACAAAACCCTAGTACAACAGCCAGTCCCCTTTTTGTAGGCCAGTATATTCCACATGGCTAATAACAAGTGTCAGACCATTATCTAATATTACTGTGTCGTGTAATTTTGATGTTCGCATTTTGCCCATGCCTTTATAATGCATATCTTTTATATTGTTGCTGTTCTTTGTTAGCCTTGAATGATGTGTGAATGAAATAATGTATGAAAGAGAGTGATAGAAGGGCAGAATGTTAGACGGGCCTGCGTGCCCAATTCTTAACCCTTTGAAAATAAAGTTTGTTCGTTCGTTCGTTCTCCAAGCTCAGAAACCTGGGGGGGGGGGGGGGGGGGGGTGCAAGCTTCTTCACATCTGCTGAGAGATATATGAGGATACATCCAGGTCACGATTCAGCACAGCACAAACAAGTCGCCTGGGATCAGGTTTGGGTGGTCCAGTTGTCTCTGCAGGTTTCAGGTATTTGACCGTCAACAGACCCCAGCACCATGCCCAGCTGCAGTTTTCAGGTATTTGACCGTCAACAGACCCCAGCACGATGCCCAGGATGAGATCTGCCCCAGACAACCAACATCACTTTTTGAATCCCAAGCAGGTTTGAAACTGACGTTATTTAACTGATTCAGAGCTAAACGAAAATTAGGTTTGGAGCAAACATGGTACACAATCAAATGAACAAGTATTAGCATGTCAATTTCTGTTCCCTGAGCACTTAAACTGCAGAAGATACCAAGAAACAAACTATAACACGATGACCCTTGTATGGTGATATATTGTCCTTCTGTACAAATGGGAGGTCACATGTGGTGATATATTATCCTTTGGCACAGAATCAGTTAACTATTGGACCTCTATTTCACTCGATTCATTTCACTCGATCACCAGAGTCGTGGATCAGCTCAGTGTTCCTGTCTCGTCCATGCCATGTGGCCAAGCTATCCAGGTATTTTCCTCTAGGTCTTCCTCTTGGTCTGTTCCCTTCGATCTTGCCAATTGTCACTAAGTTCTCATAACTCTTTCTTGGCATTTCTTCTCATAACATGTCCAAAATATTTTGACTGACTATGTTTAATTTCTCTAATCAATTCACGATTGTCATTTGTCTCCTATGGTACTTGGTCATTGGTTTTTCTGTCTGTCCTTGGTATTCTTTGCATTTTCCTCAGAAACCATATTTCTGCAGCCATCAGATGTTTTTCAACTTGACTGCACATTGTCCAAGTTTCACATCCATATAAAAGAACAGACTCTATGTAGCACCTCAACTCTTTTTCTCGTTTCAATTTACATCTTTTTATTGGTCAGAATGTTTTTCATCTTGCTAAAGGCTACTTTCGCCATGGCGATTCTTGTTCTAATCTCTTCAAGGCATCTCCCATCAGATGTTATGACTGTTCCGAGATAATTGTACCGATTCACTTGTTGAAGAATATTCCCATTTACTTGTATATTACATTGTGGTATTTCGTTCTTCCTAATGACTACCATAACCTGTGTCTTTTTACAATTTAATTCTAACCCCAGTTGCTCACTGTGTACAACAACCACATCTACTAATTGTTGCAGATCCTGCGCATTGTCTGCAATCAATACTGTATCATCTGCATATCTAATGTTATTGATGTTTCATCCGCCAATGCTGATTCCATTTATATCTTCTACATTTCTGAAAATATTTTCACTGTACAGGGAAAAAAGATCTGGAGACAATACACATCCCTGCCTAACACCTCTCTTAATAGGCTGATATTGTCCCACTTCATTATCAATCCTTATGGCAGCTTGTTGATTCCAATATATGTTTTTTATAAGTCTAATGTCTTTCCCATCAATATGTAGATCTGTCAGCATATCCACCATGTTGACATGTCTAACTCTATCAAAAGCCTTTGTGTATACATATATACACACATATATTAACCAGAAACATGAATTCCAAAACTAAACAAGTAAAGGGCCTCTATTAACACCATGATCCGGACAGGGTGCTAGACCCATACTGTTAGACTGATCGGCACTCGGTGAGTGATGGAATATATGCCAGCCATATTTACATCCTGGGATATTCCCTGGCATCTGGCAGCCCATGTCAATTAAATAAATTCCACATTCAAAGGGGATTTGAACATAAGACCTCTGGGCTGACAGCCAGGCATGCTAGCTAAACCATTACCTCAGCCCCCAAAGTTACTTACATTCACTCTAAACTATCAGTACAAACACTTGTGTTATTCCCCATCAAGTGCTCAATCTCCTTAACATGGGACACACAGAAAAACAGGTCAAGGTAGTCCCATAGCAGATATTAATAGCAGGGTATGAAATGTTAGGCCTTCACATATTTGGGCCATAGCGTATGAGGTGGGGTGGCCAATTCACTTCCTCCTCACCTTTCTTTTGACAATTCTCATAAATTTATGAAAATTGCCACCCATTTTTATGAGACTGGGTCGACCCCAGAGCTGTACTGATTGGAAAAAATAATCCTGCCTCTGCTGGGATTGAACCCAGACCACTCTTGGCAGGCAAATATACTAACCACTATACCACCATGCCAATATGTATTGTAAGTTTAGTTTAGTTTAGTCGACGGTCAACATCACGGCACATGGGTGTAACCTATAAGTGCTCTGTTCTACTCCTAACTCAAGCCTAAGTCCGGAGAATCCCAGCTCAGTGCACAAACTCTGAAGCACTGGTGAGGATCCTGAAATATTTTGGGTAGATTTTTAACTTGAAATTTTGCCCAGGCAGTGCTGTTAGGGTATTCTTTTTCGATTTCTAACTGCCAAGGGATTTTTTACGTGCACAACAATACATACCGGCATCCGATCTCACTACCCAGAAACTTGGGGAAATTTTATTACTAGAAGTCCATGTGAAAAAATCCCGGCTCTCACCGGGGCTTGAACCCGGGACCTCCAGCACTCTAGGCGGACACCATATCTCGAGACCACTCAACACCCCCCCCCCCCCAATATGTATTGTAAATCTTCCTGTAGCCCACAGGTGGTGTATATACTATATACTAGCATAACAAGCATGTCATCCTATCTACCTGTTGTGAGAACTGGTCAATACAAGACATTCTGATTCTGTCTGGGGTTGCCGGTGAGTCCAGCTGGAAGTGACCTCTGTGTCCAGAGTCTGCGCGGGCAGCAGTGATGGCAGACTTGATGGCCAGGAACACAGAGATGGCCAGACACAATGGAGGTTCTCCAATAGCCTGTAAGCAAATGAAAGTGATAAATAAAATCACCATAAAGAATATAAAGTAAGGAAAGTAAAATAACTCAGTCATACAATTTTGTGTGTATGTGTGTTTGTTCACTCATTTTGAACTCAAGCGTAGTCCACACTGGACCAATCTGTGTGTGTGTGGGCTAGTTTTCCCTATTACCAGTGTCCCTTGCTATCAGGCGAACTCAATCCAACTTCTGAGATACTCATAATTTACGTCCCCTAGTCAAGGATGAGAAGTCAACATTTTAGTCCAGCTGACCATCAGCTACCAGCGTAGGGGCTGATTCCACTATCTTGCCATCAGCACACTGGAAGTTTAAGAGTCAACGTTCTTATCCATCCAGCCAGGCTGACCTCCAGTCAACAAACTGAATGCCAATGTATTACTGGATCTCTAAAGGGGACATAAAGAGTAGCAACACTGTGGACCTCCTGTGCACATTGTACAAAGTGACTAAAGAGGGATGGTCTAAGGCTGTCTACCTCAGCCAACATCCAACCAATCATAACTGGCCTACAATAGGCTTGGCATGCCTGCTTGTGGCCTATACTCCATTAGTAGTCTTACAAGCACAAGAAGAAGGAGATTTAAGATGAAAGGATTAATACAATTTGTGGAACTGTGGTAAAGTTGTGGAAATGTAAACAATATACATTAACACAAAGTAATGCAACTTTACAGAACACAATTATGGAAAACTTAGAATGTTGCGGGGACTAGCCTTCATCAGCAAACAAATACACAAAACACAACATATAAACACAGGGAAGACACTACAGTGACTACTATAAGGCATAATAACTGAATGAGAGGAATGGACAGATTTTAAACATGCCAGAGATTCTGAGAAAAGTAGCACATGTTGCTCATGTTCTCAATTTTATCAACTTCCCATTGTATTACAAACATTGCTACTATAGCAAATACCAAAATTAAGTCCCTTACTTTAGAAGAGTAGACTGCCCTTGGATTGCCCTTGTTTTTCAGCAAGGTCACATTAAATCCATGAGGGATGTTGGAGAAGGCTGGGATCTTGTAGTTCCCAGGTCCAGATGTCAGAAGTTTGCCTTGACCTGTCACCTTGTACTGCTCCAGGACCAACATTCCATAGCCCTGGAAAAAAAGTAAACATTATCTGAAATCCAAAACATTGTCCCATCACTCCACCATTTTTATAACTATCTTTTCTCTTATATCTATCTTCTCTGTTCTGTCTATCTCTCATGTACTATATTCCTCTCTATCTCTTTTATTCTGTCTATATCTTCTGTTCTATCCCTCTTGTTCTACCCACCTCCCATGTTCTACCTGTCTCCCTTATTCTATCTATCTCTATTCTATTTGTTTTTTCTGAAAGCCTGCCTACTCCACCACTGTCTTAATTTCTTTCTTTCCATCCAACCGTCCGTCCATCTGTCCATACATCCCTCCCACCCTCCATCCACCCATCCATCTATCTATCTATATGTCATACATGTGTAATCTGTGATCATCTGCCCACTGCCTCCACTTCTACAGAGCTGACACTGTTCTAACTATCTGTGCCACAAGCTTACCTGTACAAATGCCCCCTCAATCTGGCCCACATCTATAGCTGGGTTGAGGCTGTGACCAACATCCATGACGATATCTGTCCTCAATACCTGTGTATAAATACATCAATGATTTATGAAGTCAAAACTAAATTACAAGTCTAACCACTGAACATGAAAACTAAAGTAAAGTCTAACCACTGAACATGAAAACTAAAGTAAAGTCTAACCACTGAACATGAAAACTAAAGTAAAGTCTAACCACTGAACATGAAAACTAAAGTAAAGTCTAACCACTGAACATGAAAACAAACTACAAGTGTAACCACTGAACATGAAAACTAAACTTGAAGTCTAACAGATGAAAATTAAAACTAAACTAGAAGTCTAATAATTGAAAATGAAAACTAAAACTAGAAGTCTAACAGATGAAAATGAAAACTAATCTAGAAGTTAACAGATCAAAATGAAAACTAAACTACAAGTTTAATCACTGAAAATGAAGACTAAACACGAAGTCTAACCACTAAACATGAAAATCAAACTAGAACTCTCACCACAGAAACTCACCTGGTGGTCGCCAGTAAGGCAATCAATCTCTACCTCAGTACAGGCTGCACCAAAAGAGAAGTACTGAAACGGACTGTTCACCAGTTTACTCCAGTCCATGCCGGCAGTATCAGCTCTAGGAAAATAACAAACACATTTGGTTTCAAAATGCACAGCAGAAGAGCAAAACTAATATTTACTGAAATCCAAGCAATTAAAAACAAAATGGAAGCTAAGCATAAAATATATGAATCAATCAATCAATCATGAGTCATGCCGGAAAGCGTGGGCGGTCATGACTCGCCATTTCACTCAAACACCAGAGTTGTGGATCAGCTCAGTGTTCCTGTCTCGACCATGTCATGTGGCCAAGCCATCCAGGTATTTACTTCTCAGTCTTCCCCTTGGTCTGTTCCCTTCGATCTTGCCAGTTGTCACTAAGTTCTCCAATCCATTTATTCTCATAACATGTCCAAAAAATTTTGACTGTCTACGTCTAATTTCTCTAATCAATTTACGATTTTCATTTGTCTCCTGTAGTACTTGGTTATTGGTTTTTCTGTCTGTCCATGGTATTCTTTGCAGTTTCTTCAGAAACTACATTTCTGCAGCCATCAGATGTTTTTCAGCTTGACTGCTCATTGTCCAAGTTTCTCATCCATACAAAAGAACAGGCTCTATGTAGCACCTCAATACTCTTTTTCTTGTTTCAAATGACATCTTTTTATTGGTCAGTATGTTTTTCATCTTGCTAAAGGCTACTTTCACCATGATGATTCTTGTTCTAATCTCTACAAGGCATCTCCCATCAGATGTTATGACTGTTTCGAGGTAATTGTACTGATTCACTTGTTGAAGAATATTCCCATTTACTTGTATATTACATAGTGGTATTTAATTCTTCCTAGTGATGACCATAATCTGTGTCTTTTTACAATTTAATTCTAATCCTAGTTGTTCACTGTGTGCAACAACCGCATCGACTAACTGTTGCAGATCCTGCTCATTGTCTGCAATCAATACTGTATCATCTGCATATTTAATGTTATTGATGTTTCGTCCTCCAATGCTGATTCCATTTATATCTTCTACATTTCTGAAAATATTTTCACTGTATAGGGAAAAAAGATCTGGAGACATTACACAACCCTGCCTAACACCTCTCATAATAGGCTGATATTGTCCCACTTCATTATCAATCCTTATGGCAGCTTGTTGTTTCCAGTAGTTAGTTAGTCAAGGTTCCAACTTCACAGCAACGGGTTGTCCCCATTATGCTTCATTCCTATGCCAGTGAATACCACACAAAATGTTCCCCACTGTCCAATGTGAAAAGTGGAATAGACAGGAGTCTCGGCAATCCAACAGCCCGCACACGTACACTGTGCATAATGCCGCCGCCAGAAGGCCAACACAAATGTCATCCACAGTTCATCGTCGATGGACTCGGCAGTCATCAGAAAGACCTCATTGACCTAGGTTTTTTCACATGGCTCAGTCTTTTTCCGCAGGGTAACCTGCCGAAAGTGTCGCATAAAGCACAAACTCCGCAGCTTCAGCGCCGACTCTCCTGAAAAATGCACTCGTGAACCGAAAAGTCAAATCAGTCAATTCAGCAACAGCCGGTAGCCATTGTTCCGAACATGCAGGTCACTGTACAGGACAGATGTAACAGCATTCCTCACGAATTTCATGGCTCACAGTGTCGCCCACATACTCACTCAGTAGCAGGGCGACGGAACCATATACTACCAGTCCAAATTGAGGAAAATGCGATTGCAAATCGTTGCTACAAGCATAAACACACCACAGGTCTTAACGATTCAACGCCTAACTGCCATGTTGGCGACCGGTTTCCAATATATGTTTTTTATAAGTCTAATGTCTTTCCCATCAATTTGTAGATCTGCAAGCATATCTACCATGTTGACATGTCTTACTCTATCGAAAGCCTGTGTGTAGTCAATAAAGCAAAGATGTATATCTTTGTTTACTTCTATAGAACGTTCAATAACAACACAGCATATACACAGCATTTACTGTACCCTTTCCTTCTACAAACCCACATTGTTATTCTCCTATTTTAGGTTGTATGAACACTGAGCAGAGCAATAAAGCATGAAAACTAAACTAAAAAGAAAAAAAGCTAACAGTATTAAATAAAAAATCAATTTATTCCAAACTTATATCTGAACAAAATATTGCACAATTTAGAAGTGTTAGACTGCCGTGGGGTTAACGTTCACAACCTTTGACCAATATCAATGACTATGTACTTAGTTTTTCAGCCAAAGTATTAATTGTTTTTCCCCTTCATTTAATATATAACTCTGCAGTATGCACCTGACGACATGTAGTCACATATGCCACACAGGAAACCGTGCAATATATTGTTTATGGCGTCTGTGTTTAAATCTAAACAAATCATACTAATATGAAACTTGAGCATACCATGCTAGCATAAAAACTGGGCAAATATTACACCAGCAAGAACATTGGGTAAATTATAAGAACATGAAAACAGGTTAAATTGTACCACCATTAGGTAAATTATACCAACATAAAAACCAAGCAAATTATGCTGACATGAAAATTGGGTAAATTTTACCAACATGAAAACTGGGTATATTATACCAAAATAAAAACAGAAAATTATACCAAAATGAAAGGTTGGGAAAATATATAAAAATTAGCTCTATCAATCAATTTAGCCCAAGAGTTAAGAAAAGCAAAAGCTACCTGTAATGTCCAACAGCTGTCATACACGTTCTGTCAACAATTGCATCCTGCACCTGTGGACAAAATCAATGCACAATTAACAGTCAATGCTTTATAATTTTTCTTGACCCTTAGTAAACTGTAAGCCACTTGAAGTGATATACTGACTCAGATGTTTCACAAAGGGACTACATCGTTTTGAAGTTCTCAAATTTATAACAGACTCAAATTTATAACAGTAAGCTGATTTATACAGAACCTGTCTTACAGTATGGCAGCGAATCATTAAAAGTTGATGACAAAATTAGGAAAAGCTTGTACGCAATGGAGCTGTGGTTCATGAGACAAATGTTGTGAGTACCTTGGGATGCTTGAGTAATTATAAGAAAGAGATAAACATTATTCTGTGGTCATTTGATGAGAAGACAGGCATTGGAGAAGATTGTGACAACTGGAAAGATCAGTGGGAAAAGAGACAAGAGAAATGATGCTGGATGGACTAAGATGGTGGCGTGGAGAAATTTCATCAACAGAGTTGATCCACAGCACCAAGGACCGAGATCTGAGGAAGGTCATAAACCTCGGCACCAGCGGGCAAGGCACATGATAATTAGCTGATTTGGTCAGCATCTGTGAATTAGGGGTTAGTGAAAGCAGTCTGACAATTCCCCGACATGCCAGGTTGAAAGTCTGAAATCAACCACATGTGATTTTCCTGTAGAATGCATTGTGCTGATTTTGATGGTATGAGAGTCAGCTGTTGAGAAAGCAATGGCAAACTACTGAACATAAAAGTTATCTAGTAAATCAGAAACAGCCAATAAATGCTGGGGTTGAGTGCAGAGTCCTGTCAAAGGACATGCAACTAACTTTTAAAGCTGACTGAAAACTTGTAATTATCAAAGTTCTCTTTCTTTCACATATATAATACTTGTTGCTTCACTGTTTTCATAGTTATTCAAACGTTTAAATAAAATTAACTGTTTTCAGATTGATAGAAATTACTTGCCATCAAATATTGTTTCCTTCTATCTTTCATTCACTTGCTTTGAACACGAGGAAAAGTCCACACAGGACTGATTTTTTCATGTGGGTCAGTTTTCCCTATTACCAGTGTCCCCTGCCATCAGGCGAATCCACTCTGACTTCTGAGATACTTGTAATTTATATTTCCAAGTCAAGAACATCTGTAATTCCGTACATTGCATTTGAAACACAGTTGTGGGTGATTTAGCAGCAGGTCGCCTTGTTTTGATTGTCATATAATGGTGTGAGTGTTGGTCGTTCAGAAAGTAATGGCAAACTACTGAACGTAAACTTGCAAGAAATCACAAACAGCCAAAAATGCTGGGGTTGACTGTGATGTCCTGTAAAGAATATGCGACTAACTAAGTAAGCCAAGATTGAGAAGTAACTGTTGACATCCAACTGACCGGTGTAGGGAATGATATTTTTCTCAAAAACAACATCTCCATGCCCAGTAATTTTGTTAAAGCAAACATCCCTATCAGCTAGACCGAGGAGAAGAGCAATTTGCTAATCAAAAACAAGGAGACACATACTTACCACAGCTTTCCAGTCCTTCTTGGGGTTGACAGACCTGTAGGGGTCAATACGTCTCTTCAATTCTTCACAAGCATTCTGTGACCAAATTGGAGAGGAAAAACAATGAAGAGATCAGAGAAGAAGCTGAACTCTTGCTCAGTTTCAGAAAGTCATAACTGTCATTTACTGCCAATATAGTACCTTGCGGTGTATGTCAGGGGGGTCTCGAGCCTGAAGAATTAAGGCCACCTGGCTAGTGCAGTCGCCGCGAACTGTGCAGGTTAGAGTTTTCCTTTTGCCTCGGACAGAAAAATACTCCACACCTTACTGAGGATTTGAACCCGCGTCTCCCAAAGAAGAATCCAGCATTCTTGTCACTCGGCCAGAAAGTCATAGTCCACCCAATAATAATTTCTTCTTTCTTATAGGACATGTGGTCATTCTTCTATAAAACCACATCTCCGTAGCTGCCATATAATTCCTAACTTGTCTTTTATTTGTCCATCATTCACTTCCGTACACCAGGATTGGCTCAGTATAGCTCTTAAGAACTCATTTCCACACCCCGACTGATCCAAATAAATTGCAGAGAATATTATAATCTTGTGAAATTCTGCTTGTGCTTGAGTTATTCTACATTTAAATCCATTGATATATCTTCCATCTGTTGTTATTAAAGTACCTGAATACTTAAATACATTAACTTGTTTCATACTGGTTTAATTCACTTTGATGTTGCATTTGGGTATACACTTTTTCTTTGTAATAACTCTTACTTCTGTTTTACTGTTATTCAGACCATGTCCTGTAAACTTTCTGTGGCAATGGAATCTATCATTTCTTGTAAGTCTACTTCATCTTCAGCAACAAAAACCGTGCAAGACACGTTGTTTATTTTATGCCCACCAGCAGATGTTTCTGGCTTACCTTGTATGAATCTCACTATTATTTCATTGTACAAAAAAAAAAAAAAACCCAGACTGGATGATAGTACACAACATCTTGTTTAATGAGTTGAAAAACCTAATTGGTTGTCATTTCTTATGGCTGTTCATTACTGCCGATACAAGTTCATTATTATTCTCAGATTGTTGCCATCAATGTTTAACTGACAATAACTACACAATTACAAGTGCATTACATATCCAGGGGCCAAATGTAAACACCCAACAAAATAACAAATTCATGGCCAGATCTCTTCAAAATAATAAAGTAAGTCAAGGACTCTTTTGCACATCTTAAAGCACATTGGGCATATGGTGCTAGACTAAATTTATATACGAATAACAAAGACACAAATAATAGATTGCACGATTTATTGCCTGGCATATCTCGCTGCATCTCGTCAGGTACATACTGCAGAATTCACACAACATAAAGTAAAATAACAAGATAAATCCTTCAAGCTGAAATATACACATGTTCGCACAGTAATGTCAATTGTCTACCACAGTAATTTTAAACTGACTAACACAGTGGTTCTCAACCGGTGGGGACCCCCCCCCCCCCCCCCCCCCCCCCCGGAATTTTAGGGTTTCCAGGGGGGAATTAAGATTATTTCAAGATCGCGTTAATACAAGAACCGATTACTTGATATTGTTTTTCCCTTCATACTATACGGTTCTGTACGTCTCACCCTTCTAAAAATCATTTTATAAAGTACATAGACCCACAAATCACGTTTTATGTGGACATCTAGACTTGTTTTAGTATGTGCTATTAAATTTAGCTTCCATTATTATGTATACTGTGTAGGGGAGGGGGGGGGGAGAATGATGTTCTGAAAATATGGTGAAGGGGGGCACAGGCCAAAAAAGATTGAGAACCACTGGACTAACATGTCTTTCTGTTTGCACAAAACTGGCCTATGTAGATTAATCATTATGGCTTCTGTATAGACTAACAGGCATTTGGTCTTGAGCTGTTATGGGAGTCCAAATAAATACACAACATATGCCATTTAAGCCAAACGACTGGAATAGATACAGGCAAATGTTTCAGCCAAGTCTTTAGCAACAGAACAACAAGAACGTAACAATAAAAAATATTTTAAATGGATAAATCAAAATACACTTACCGGATGGAATTCAATCCAATTAGGGAAATTGAGAACTTAAAGTGTTGTTATCTCTGTTTCTTGTTCTCGAATCCATGTGTTTTTAGGTCTCCCTCTTTCTCCATTTGCAATGTGGCTTCCAGTTTTCTCATGTTCATCCTATCTGGTACTAGCGTCTTTTCCTCACCAAACATCTGTTTTAAGTTCCCAGTTTCCTCAACTGGATTCCGTATGGTAAGTGCACCTTTGTGATATCCATCTATATAGTTTTTCATTTAAATTTTCTTGTTCTGTTGATACAGATTTTGGTAAAAATGCTGGTCTTATCTGTCTGTGTTATCAGCCGTCGAGTTTCTCAGTCGTGTGCTGTGTTTATATTCAGACTCTAATAGTGTGCTTGTCAGAGGTGGTACTTCTCTCATGTATCCTAGAGTCATGGCATAGAAAGGTGTCGGTACACACACTGACACATGTTAGCTGGAGATCACGAGATGTGGAGACCCATGATCACCCATGCTGAATGGCAAGGCACTTAATGATGATGATAATTACACTAAGAATTAAAGTTAGTTACCTGTCCTTTACAGGACGTCCCAATCAACCCCAGAATTTATTGGCTGTTTGTGATTGACTAGACAATTTTAGTCCATTGCTTTCTGGACAACAAATGTTGATCGATGCTGCGATCAACCAAAACACCAGGTTAATTTTCTTAGTAATTTTACGTTCAGTAGTTTGCCATTGCTTTCTGAGCGAGAACTCAACATTTAAGTCCAACTGACTGGTGTAGGGGATTATCCTCTTACCCTTCTGTCAGAGCACAGGAAGTTTAAGCGCAAGTACATTAACTTAATCGAATATTGTCAAATGTGACCTCCTATTTGAACAGGAGGATATATTGCCATACTAGGGTCATCGTGTTATTTGTTTTGTTTGGTGATATCTTCCACAATTTCAATGCTCAGTGAACGGAGATTGACATGATAATACCTGTTCATTTGATAGTGTACCATGTATGGTCCAAACCTACTTTGTTTGGCACTGAATCAGTTAAACCCCAAGACCACATACACCTCTGCATTCTGAAAGCAGAAGTTAAAGAGCACCAGAAAAATCTAGTGGACTTACCAACACGGCCATTCCCAGTAAGTCTGAGGTCATAGATCCAGCAGTCGGGGTGGCATTTGGTATACTGTTTGTGGAAGAATCTGGCACATGGATGAAGCTGTCTGGAATCTCCAACACTTGACTTGCCACCTGGCACGGGTGTGTATGGTTGGTTGGTTGTTTTTTTTGTTTTTTTTTCAATTGGAGAATGAAGTGGCATAGGGTGGAAATGATTAACTCATTAACAACAGACATGGCATGGAAATGATTAACTCATTAACAACAGACATGGCATGGAAATGATTAACCAATTAACAACAGACATGGCATGGAAATTATTAACTCATTAACAACAGACATGGGGTGGAAATGATCAACATATTAACAACAGACATGGGGTGGAAATGATCAACATATTAACAACAGACATGGGGTGAAAATGATTAACTCATTAACAACAGACATAGGGTGGAAATGATTAACTCATTAACAACAGACATGGGGTGGAAATGATTAACTCATTAGCAACAGACATGGCATGGAAATGATTAACAGGACTAACTCATTAACAACAGACATGGGGTGAAAACAATTAACTCATTAACAACAAACATGGGTGGACAGGATTAACACATTAAAAACAGACATGGGATGGAAACAATTAACTCATTAACAACAGACATGGGGTGGAAACAATTGACTCATTAACAACAGACATGTGTGTGGACACAATTAACTCATTAACAACAGACATATGGGTGGACACAATTAACTCATTAACAACAGACATGTGGGTGGACACAATTAACTCATTAACAACAGACATGTGGGTGGACACAATTAACTAATTAACAACAGACATGGGGTGGAAATGAACTTAGCAGTCTGAACTTAGCAGTCAGCATAAGGTCACCATACAGTGGATACCATGCCTTCACATATTCTCAGCCATGACATAATGAGGCGGGTTGACCAGTTGACCTCTGCATTTTTAATTCTCAGGCAATTTTCAGAACATTCTGAGGCAACAATTTTAGGAGGCTGGATCAACCCTAGTGCAATTTTGGTTGGGAGAAACCAGCCTGCCATAGTTGGGGATTGAACCTTGACCCTGTCTTGGCAGGCAAATGCACTAACGATTATAAAACCTCAATTTTATTAACAGATTCAGTACCAAAGAAAAATTGGGTTTGGACCAAACAAAAATGGATGGCAGAAAATACGAAGTAAGTGTGTGTCACAGTTATGACTTAAATGCTGTTAATATGGTAGCAGGCATGTTATAACGCAATGACAACATTTTGGTGATATATAAACCCATAGCAGATTTGGGAAGTCACTTAAGATGATTAATCATGCCATGGCACTTAAGTAAATACACTCAACAAATATCATGTGAGAATTATTTAGACAGATTGTAGAAACAGACACATTCATTTTTATAGGCATATGGTGCTAGAAAATTAAGAAAGCGACAAACA
The DNA here is from genome assembly GCA_963921405.1 of Cepaea hortensis. Classification (NCBI taxonomy): domain Eukaryota; kingdom Metazoa; phylum Mollusca; class Gastropoda; order Stylommatophora; family Helicidae; genus Cepaea; species Cepaea hortensis. The sequence continues at coordinate 129,461,629 of OY992876.1, read as the reverse complement.
TTATCCTTAGGTCATGTAATGAGAAGAGAAGCATTGGAAAACATTGTGACGACCAGAAATATCAGCGGTAGAGAAGGCAGAGACTGGCCAAGAGAAACAAAGCTGAATCTCCTAAAACTGTAACATGGAGGTAGAGTAGTGGTAGTAGACAATCATTTATTTGGTAGTAGACCTACTCCATGCCTTAAAATGGAGTATATGGAGTTAGACCCCCACTTTGACAGACCAATCAGCACTCGGTGGGTGATGTGGTCAGTATCATGCCAACTGTCTTTACTTCCCAAGATATTTCAGGTACCAATGTTAGGCCGAGTCAACCTGGGAGCCCAGGTCAATTTATAAAAATACTAATCCATGCAAATATGGATGGAACCGAAGACCAGCAGGCCAGCAGGCATGTGTCTAGCCACTACACTGCCACAGCTTGGCATAGAGAATTACCATCCATTGATCTGATCCAGAATATCAGGGACCAAAAGCTGTGGAGATACATCAACGCCTATACCGTTTGGCAAGGCACATGATGATGATGATATCAATGGAAGCGAAATAACAGGTGGGATAGAGAAATTAATGGGAAAATACTAATCAAGGGAGTCTCATGGGTGAAGTGGCCAATATCACAATCTGAAGGTTGTGGGTTTGATTCTGGGCTTCATCGTCAGGTTCAAGAGTACAATTTTCGAGTGCTGTAGAGTTCATGCTTTGTGGGACGCTTTTGGCAGGCCGCCCTGTGGAAAGAGACAGAGCCATATGGGATAAAACACAGTGTAATGAAGTCAATTCTCTTGCCTTTTAAATCCTGTTTAATACTAGTCAAAGAAGGCAGGTGGAGAGAGAGAGAACAATGTATGTGGAGAGATGTCATACCTTGGCAACAAATAATAACACCAGCGACACCATCATAACACCAGCGACATCATAGTAACACCAGTGACACCATAATAACAGCAGCGACACCATAATAATACCAGCGATACCATAATAACACCAGCAACACCATAATAACACTAGCAACACCATAATAACACTAGCAACACCATAATAACACCAGCGAGACCATAATAACACCAGCAACACCATAACACCAGCGAGACCATAATAACACCAGCGAGACCATAATAACACCAGCGAGACCATAATAACACCAGCGAGACAATAATAACACCAGCAACACTATAATAACACCAGCGAGACAATAATAACACCAGCAACACCATAATAACACTAGCGAGACAATAATAACACCAGCAACACTATAATAACACCAGCAAGACCATAATAACACCAGCGAGACAATAATAACACCAGCAACACTATAATAACACTAGCGAGACAATAATAACACCAGCAACACCATAATAACACCATCGAGACAATAATAACACCAGCAACACTATAATAACATCAGCGAGACAATAATAACACCAGCAACATCATAATAACACCAGCAACACCATAATAACACCAGCGAGACAATAATAACACCAGCAACACCTTAATAACACCAGCGAGACAATAATAACACCAGCAACACCATAATAACACCAGCGAGACAACAATAACACCAGCAACACTATAATAACACCAGCGAGACCATAATAACACCAGCAACACCATAATAACACCAGCGAGACAATAATAACACCAGCAACACTATAATAACACCAGCGAGACAATAATAACACCAGCAACACTATAATAACACTAGCGAGACAATAATAACACCAGCAACACCATAATAACACCAGCAACACTATAATAATACAAGCAACACCATAATAACACTAGCAACACCATAATAACACCAGCGAGACCATAATAACACCAGCAACACCATAACACCAGCGAGACCATAATAACACCAGCGAGACCATAATAACACCAGCGAGACCATAATAACACCAGCGAGACAATAATAACACCAGCAACACTATAATAACACCAGCGAGACAATAATAACACCAGCAACACCATAATAACACTAGCGAGACAATAATAACACCAGCAACACTATAATAACACCAGCAAGACCATAATAACACCAGCGAGACAATAATAACACCAGCAACACTATAATAACACTAGCGAGACAATAATAACACCAGCAACACCATAATAACACCATCGAGACAATAATAACACCAGCAACACTATAATAACATCAGCAAGACAATAATAACACCAGCAACATCATAATAACACCAGCAACACCATAATAACACCAGCGAGACAATAATAACACCAGCAACACCTTAATAACACCAGCGAGACAATAATAACACCAGCAACACCATAATAACACCAGCGAGACAACAATAACACCAGCAACACTATAATAACACCAGCGAGACCATAATAACACCAGCAACACCATAATAACACCAGCGAGACAATAATAACACCAGCAACACTATAATAACACCAGCGAGACAATAATAACACCAGCAACACTATAATAACACTAGCGAGACAATAATAACACCAGCAACACCATAATAACACCAGCAACACTATAATAATACAAGCAACACCATAATAACACCAGCAACACTATAATAACACCAGCGAGACAATAATAACACCAGCAACACCATAATAACACCAGCAACACCATAATAACACCAGCAACACTATAATAATACAAGTAACACCATAATAACACCAGCAACACCATAATAACACCAGCAACACCATAATAATACCAGCGACATCATAATAACACCAGCAACACCATAATAACACCAGCAAAACCATAATAACACCAGCAACACGATAATAATACCAGCGACATCATAATAACACCAGCAAGACAAACTTCATGAAAATATAAAGTGACAGAGAGGATCAGAGAGTCATGACTGCCAATGAATGCTTCAGATCAGGCGATAAAAGGAGTTGATCACATCTGGTCTCTCTTGTCTAAGCAGTCACATGTGAACAGAAATAACATGTCAAGCAAAAGTGCAATGGTTCAGTTATAATGTACAACCTGGATCATCTTGGTGTGTAGTCCTTGACCCATCTCGACGCCACCCAGCAGCAGAAGCACAGACCCGTCTTTATAGACGTTGATGACGGCAGTCCCCTGTAGAAGAGACAGTCACAAGTACAATTTGTTATTTCCATTGTCATCCTTTCTTGTGGGTTTTTGCTTCAGCTTGTTTTGACTTCTTTTTAAAAAAAAAATCTTGATGATCTTTTCTTATATATATATTCAAGATAACAGACAGACTTTATTTTCAAAGGGTCACAAATTGGGCACGCAGGCTCATCTGACATTTGGTCCTTCACTCATCTTTCGTACATCAATTATCTATTAATCACTTAAACATAAATTAATATTAAAAGAGGTGTGGCCAAACAAGAACACTACACAGGAAGCCAAAGAAGATTGATAAGCCAACACAGAACTGGTGTCGTTAGCCGCTAAACGCTGCGGGATTTGCTGAGGAGGGGATCCGAGCACTTATGGATTGAATGGTTTGATGTGCAATGAGGATGATCTGTCGACTAACTAACTAACATCAACTATCTATTGTGCATGTTACATTCACAAAAGAAAAACATGGAGAGGATGTGTAGCAAGATCCTGACCTAGGTCATCACCACTATCCTCACTCATTCATTTATTCATTTAGTAGCATGTCCTTTGCAGAACTTCGCTCCCATAACAACCTCCCGGAAAACTTCTCCATCATAAGCTAGATGTCCCACATCCAAAACACCCATCTGGAGATCATCTGCCACATCCTGCTTCCATCTTCTCTTTGGCCTTCCTCATCTTCTCTTCCAGGGTATATACCCCTAAATTAACGTTATCTCCAAACTTTCGTGACATTTCAAGTGACCAAAATATTTCAATTTTCTTTGTTATATTGTCTTTAATAGCCAACCTCACTTCCAGTGTAATCAAAAACTAAAATGAGTCAATGGAAGGCGGGTGTTATAAACCTCATCTGTTGGCCTGGTACATAAGGCGTGGATTGGTATCAGAATCGGTGATACGTGATAAGCCTCAGTTGATTTTCTAGTCAATGGTATCTCATCTGGTTGATGGCGGCGGATGGTTGTGTTGTATTGTGACCACTCCTTTTTTCGCGTGGGAGATGAAATTTTTTATCTCCTATGTGTAATTTGTGCGTCAGGATGTAAATCAGGAGTTTCTCGTCAAGATCTTTGCTGATGCTACGGAGTTCGTGCATCTGAGCGAAGCAATCCTTGAGTGAATTTTTGCAGCGTGTGTGTTTCTGTGGTGTTTAGTTTTTCAACATGGCAGAATAGCGTTTGTTTTCTGTGCGGAGGGCAGTCATCCTAACAAGGCGACGGGGAGGCCGTGAGCGACAAGGCAGACGAAGTGGAGCAAGGCGTTTTAGACTCAAATGCGACTGTCTGGGCCTCAAGAATATTCGTATTCTTTACCGGAATGGTGAAAGCGTAAAACAACGAGGTCCTATTCTGGAAAACCTGGTGTACAGGATCAACATAGTAGCAATTCAGGAGACAAGACTGGGTGATAATTCACTCCATATTGCCAGCTCCCAATGTTTCTACCATAGACGACACATGGGAATGGCGATTCTCATTTGCGACAGTATAGTGATTTCAGAGCTGGACATGTCGAGATAGAACTGTGATGACATACAAATACAGGCAGTTAGAGTTCAATCCAGTCTACCATTCGTGTTGGTTAATGTAACGCGAGTGTGGATTTCCAGAAGTGGCAGTGCTTAAGTGACATATTAGGTCACGAGAGGAATGTTATTTTCTGTGGTGATTTCAACGCTAAGGGTAGATCATGGGGAAACATTTCCTCCAACACACAGGGGGAGGAGCTCGAGGCTGCACTTGAAACCATTGACCTGGTTTGTATCAACAGTGGCTGTGTCACCAGGACAGAAAGCCGTCCAGGTGATGAGGGCAGTGCTATTGATCTGGCGCTGGTTCTCCTTCACTCAATACAGTTTGTAGGTGGGGTCCTAGGGTACCACGGCAGTGACCACCACCCTTGCAGCATATTGGTGGAGAAAGGTAGAACCTGGCAGCACAAGTCAAAGGTCAAGACTTTAAAGTATGACAGTACAGGGCAAGATCTGGTGAGTAAAATAAGGCGCAACAAATGCAGAAAGCTTCATGGTAGGAAAAAAGCTGGGAGCAGCCACTGTGGGGGAATTTGACGGTGGAAAAGGCCTGGATGGATAAGCGTAGTGCTGTTAGGAAATGGCAAAATGCCAAGAAGAACAGAGTCCTTGCATGCACTTAGAAAGAGAGATGCACACAAAAGTAAGCTACTTCAAAAAACTGGTTAAGGTGGTTAAAAGTGAAAAATGGACAGTTATGTCAAAAAAAAGAATAAGCACAGACAAGTCACTGAAATTGTTCTGGTAACTACATAAAAGCATGAATGGGGTAGTCAAGAATAAGAGTATTCCTGACTTCTCAGGTGCTGACCTCATCTGGCAGAGGACTGACGAGAACAAGGGCAAAGCCCTCTTCCAATGCTATCTAGAGCAGAGCAAGCAGACAGACATGAGAGACCGAAATCTTGCCAAGGAGGTTACCTCAGATAGTTGCAAGGCCCAGAATATTTTGGATGAAGACACAGTGACAGTGAAAGAGATCAAGGCTGTGCTTCGATGATAAAAAAGCAGCGCTCCAGGGCCAGACGGCATAAGGTATGACAAAATCAATATTTGTACCGACAACGAGCTAGAGGAACTAGCAGACATGTACAACAACAGTATAGGGAGTGCTAGCATCAAGGAGGAATGGTGACACAGCTATCTGATTCCCTTGCCGAAGCCTGGCAAAGACCACATGAAAATTCAGGGATATCGGGTAATAACCATGCATAATACAATAGGCAAGCTGCTGGAGAAGTTAATTGCCAGAAAAATATCAAGCCAGCTAGACAGGCAAGGTTTTTTTTACCACCTACCCATCCAAAAAGCAAAACCTGGACCAATACAGCAGTTTTTGCCCATGATGTCTATGAAGGTTTCTACTCAGACATTGAAACATTTACTGCAGTGATTGATCTTGAGGACGTGTACAACAGAGTAGCATTGGATGTTTTATTGCTTCAGCTTCTTGAACTCAAGATAAGTCCTTTCCTCCTTAGCTGGATCACTGCAGCCCTCTTCCAAGGGAAAGTAGTTTTTAGATGTGGCAGCTGGACTTCGGAACCAACAACAATATATCCTGGCCTATCACAGGGATCACCATTATCTCCGGTGCTGTTCAACGCCTACACTGCGAGAATCACCAGCGAGTAAATCATAGGACTGGGGAGGACATTGTTGTATGCAGAGAATGTTTTAGTGTATCGTCAGGGTAAGGATAGAGATCAGGTTGCTGTGGAACTACAAACCGAACTCAATCGCATAAGCACTTAGTGTGTTGAAGCTGGGGCAATGGTTAACCCAACAAAGGCAACAGTGACAAGGTTCTCTTTGAATAACCATACTGTCAACACCCCTACGCCAACTGTAAATCTGAGTTCAGCGACTGTGGAAAGAATGCAGGCAATGAATTACCTGGGGATACAATTTGATCAAAACCTCGCTTATATTGAGCATGTAGACCAGGTGATAACAAAGGCCAAGCAGGGTTTGGCTGCGATGTGGGTGATGGCAGCGGCAAATTGTGAGCAGCGCCATCTGTGTCTTCTATACGAGGGTCTGGTCCTTTTTATTTTGGAGTATGTGATGGCAATCCTGACTCTCAGCCATAAGCAGATGGAAAGGATGGGTGGTTGCTGTCTCTGGAGCAGTCTCGGTTGGCAAAGATTAGCTTCATTTTCATGCCAGGACATGCGGGTGTACAAGGAAATGAGCAGGCTGACAGGCTTGCAGGTAGGGCTACTGTGGAAGGCGGACGAGTCATGGACCAGGCAGGCATTCTGAATGCTCTATGAGAAGTAAGTCGTTTACGAGAAGCAGGCGATGACTTTAAGTCTACAACCATGGTCAGGCTGCGAGAACAGCAAGTTAAAAGAGGTGTGGCCAAACAAGAACACGAATGAACGAACGAACGAACAATCTTTATTTTCAAAGGGTTAAGAATTGGGCACGCAGGCCCGTCTGACATTCTGTCCTTCTCTAATTCCTCTCATACATTATTTCATTCAACATCACTTATGAAGCTAATCTTAGATAACAAAAGAACAATAAGCATTAATACACATGAAAAATAATAAAAAAATACATGACTCACTGAGGCAATGTTTAACATGGGCATTATAAATACCTAAAGCAGGTGTAAGGTGCCATACATATGGAAATGTTTATTGGCTAGTTGTCGTTTGAGATAATATACCATTATTATTTTTAGGGGGGGCATGTAGTCTGTACTGAGGTAATATGCAGGAAGCCAAAGAAGATTATTAAACCAACACAGAACTGGTGTCGTGAGCCGCTACACACTGCAGGATTTGCTGAGGAGGGGATCCAAGCACTTATGGACTGAATGATTCGATGTGCAATGAGGATGATCTGTTGACTGACTGACTGACTGACTGACTGACTGACTGACTGACTGACTGACCGACTGACTGACTGACTAACTAATAGCCAACCTTCTTCAATATTCAGCTCTTGAATTAAGGATGCATTTGTTCTATTCTGTATCCAAGGTATTCTTAAAACCCGTCTATAACATTTATATTCAAAGGCATCTATGTGCTGTTCAGCTCGTTTAGTAATTGTCCAGGCACCATCATCATGTGACTTGCAAAATGGTGCAGGCATTCATGTCTCTCCACAGATCTTGGTCCTCAGTGTTCTAGATCAATTCTATTGATGACATTCCTCCATGCCATTGTCTGAGAACATCCAGCATCATTTCTCTTGGTCTGTCTCTGCCTCTTCTATGTGTTTAGATCTTTCTGGACATCATGATGTTCTCCAATGTCTCTCATCTCATTACATGACAAACAAACACTGTCTGTCTCTTTCTGACAGTATAAAAGACTCTCTGACATGACCGAGGTGTAATGGCATAAGGTGAACAGCCCATATATTTATATACCAATCGACTCTCAGTGGACATGTGGTCAGTATCACAACAGCTGCCTTTATTTCCCAAGACTTTTCCTGTACCCATTGATCTAGGAGCCCAGGTAAATGTTTTTAATCTGCTCCAATGTGGATTCAATCCCACGACCATCAAACCAGAAGGCAAGTGTCTAGCCACTGCACTTCACAAATATCTAAAAGGAACCTGTTGTGGGTGTGTGAAGTGTTAGAACCATGGCACTTTGTAGACCTGAGTTAGTTAGTTAGTTAGTTAGTTATCAGTTCGGGTATCTTCGTTGCACTCCGGACATGTCCATAGGTGCTCAGATCCTCCCCCCAGCATATGCATCAGCGTCCGGTGGCTAATAGTGCCAGTTCTGTGTTGGTTGACGAGGCGCTTTGTTTTCCCGATGTACCTCTCGCGTCTGGCTGTGCCGATTCTTACTCCCAGGTCTTTCATCCTGGAAAGCGATGTGGAATCACTGGCGTCAAAATCCTCTGTTCTCGCCATATCTTTAAGGGCGTTAATAACATCGGCACGATCCATGGGCTGGCCATCTACAGGGGGTGCAGAGCCAGCCAATTTATCAGCTCGTTCATTTCCCTCGACTCCCGCATGTCCCGGGACGAAGATGAAGGTGACTTTGCGGACAACAGACTTCCACAGCGACTCAGTCCACTGTCTACGTACAGATCCAGCTTCGACCTTCTGAATCATGCTCATTGAATCACTTAGTACACACACGTTGGTATAATGCTGTGATTCCAGCCATATGAAAGCCTGTGTAACTGCCATCACCTCCATCGTCATGCTGCTCGTGGTCATAGAGTGGGCACCACTGGATTCTTGAACGGTTCGGCCCGCTGAACGGGCTGTAAATGCCCACGCACTTCTCTGCTGCTTTACAACAGATCCATCTGTATAGATGAGCACTTCGGGGCTATCTGAGTGATCATAGATGAGCGCGTTAACCTCTGCATTGACAGCGGCAGGGTTCTGCTCTCTGCACCGTCTGTCGAGTGTGATAATGCAGGAGAAGGTACACTTAAAAGCTGGAGGCACCGGCACCCATTCCTTGCCGGGGTTGATACTGGTAAGACTGCAGACCTGTCCGACGACATCTTCCGCCCGACCCATCCATGATTTGCCCCTCTTTAGCCTGTCACCCTTTTCTCTGAATACAGCGTCATGCAGAGGGTGCTGCTCATCTGCACTTATTTTTAAGTATGCACGAGCTCTCCAGATCTTGATCCTGTGTTCCATTGTCGGGAAGTCAAGGAGGTATCTCATTGCTACACAGCTGGTGTCTCTCGTGCAGCCCAAAATGATGCGCATGGCTTCGTTTTGTACCTTTTCAAGTCTTCCAATCTGTGTAGGGCTGACAGTGAGGATGGCCAGGGCATACTCGATGCGTGAAAGCACAAGTCCTTGGAACAGAAGTAATAGCAGTCTTTGCTCGATATTGGCAGTCGCCATGACTCTCATTGCTGCCAAACCTTTTCGAGCCTTCGTTATGACATAATCGACATGATCTCTGAAGGACAGGCTACGATCAAGCCTCACGCCAAGATATGTCATTGACTGGGTTCTACTCAGAATGCTCCCATCCATTCTTACTGCCGGCAGGTCTGTTTTCACAATATGGTTGTTTAGTGAGAACCATGTAACCGTTGCCTTTGCAGGGTTGACAAGGGCATCGGCATCAGCACACCATGAGGATATTCGATCTAGTTCGCCCTGCATATAGTTGGCAACCGCCTGTCTATCTCGACCCTGTCGATACACAAGGATGTCGTCAACGAATGATAGAGTCCTACCCCTCCCATCCAACTGTTGTTCAGTGATCGGCACCGTATACACGTTGAATAGTACTGGTGACAGTGGTGAACCCTGCGGCAATCCTGGCCATATCGTTATCGGCTCAGAAGACCAACCCCCGCATCTTAGCACCACCTTCCTTTGGAGTAGAACTGCAGCTATCCATCGTACATGGTGAGGGTGCACTTTCAGTCTGAGGAGGGTTTGCATCAAGTGCTCGAAAGATACTCTGTTATATGCATCCTCTAAGTCTATGGCGGCCGCACATGTCTCTTCTCTGACCTGAAATCCTTCGTAAACATCTTGAGCAAAGACCGCCGCATTCAGCCATGACTCTCTGTTGCGTCTGTATCCTCCAAGTGTGGGCGGGAAGCAGCCGAGCTGTTCCAAGTCCCAAGCAAGTCTGTGTGCTACAATTTTCTCCAGTAGCTTGCCAACAGTATTCTGCATCGTAATGATTCTGTAGCCGCTTATCTTGGAGTGGTCTTTGTTCGGTTTTGGCAGCGGCAGCAAGTAGCTGTGTAGCCATTCTTCTTTGACCTGACCCCTCTGGATACTGGTGTTGAATTCTCTGGCCAGTTCTTCCATGTCATCATCTGATATCACCATTAGGTCACCATATCGGATGCCGTCTGGGCCTGGGGCGGTGTTAGGTGATTTCTTGAGTATCGCACGCAATATGTCAACTGTGATTGTCCATTCTTCGTTTGTCCCGACCCCCTCGCACAACTGAGAGAGTGTTGTTGTGGTCCTCTGTCTGGCGGGCTCGTCTTTCTGGTCAGTCTGTTCTATGTAGCGTGCAAGAAGGGCCTTACCTTTATCCGTATCCGACTTTTTCCATGCGAGGTCTGTGCCTTGAAAGTCTGGAATACCCCTACGTTGTGCAGCACCGTTCATGCTCTTGTGGAGGCGCCAGAATGTCGTAAGAGATTGCTCGGAGCACACCTTCCAGCAGAACTCGTCCCATTTGTTGGCCTTGGCCTGTTTGGCGCAGGATTTGAATAAAGTCGTCGTCCTAACGACCTCAGTCTTCAGGTTCGCCAACTCAACCTGTGGCATGTTAGCCTTTCTGGCCTTTTGCCAGTCTTTGACAGCCTGCCTCTTTCCCAGCCACACCTTCTCGACCTCTCCATTCCACCATGGTGGCTGCAGCCATCTTTCTTGTCTCCTACGGGAGGAAGTTAGTTTCCTTCTTCTGATCTTGCTTATGGCGTCTTGACCAGTGGTGTCGTACGGGAAGGCATTGGTCTTGTTTCTTTGACTCATGGCCCCGTCTTTCTTGATCAGGATGACACAAGGGTAGTGGTCACTATCGTGGTATCCCAGTGTGCCCCACCGGCATCTTGGTGCGATGGTGGGCGACACCAGAGCCAAGTCAATGATGCTGTCAGAGTCGCCTGGTCGAGTGGCAATTCTAGTGACCTTCCCATCATTCAGACAGATTAGGGCAGCAGATGCCAGGGCGTCCTCCAAATCTTCTCCCTGTCTATTGGTGATGCAATTCCCCCATTGACTGCCTCTGGCATTGAAGTCCCCGCAGTAGATGATATGCCTTTCATCCATATCGAACAAACTCTGCCATTGTCGCACGTCGACCTTCCCATTTCGCGCATAGACGTTAACGATTACAAGCTGCACTGGTGTCATTATTCTTAATGCCTGCACTTGCAGGGCATCGCTGTTCCAGGCGGACATATCGATCTCAGACACTAGTATGTTGTCGCGGACCAGAATGGCCTGTCCGAGGTGCCGCCTGTTAAGGAAACCCTGAAATCCCGCAACATTGACTGTTCCGTCGGTGAGCTGTGTTTCTTGCAAGACTACAATATCGTTTCCGTAGAGTAGTTTTTCAAGAATGGGTCGGCGTTGACTAAATGATGCACAGTTCCAGTACAGTACTCGAACATTTCCGATACCCAATCTGTCACATTTTAAGCGCCTTCTGCGAGCGCCTGCCCTCTTACCACTTTGTGTCCTAGCTGGTCGTCTGGCCGTCATGTTAGGCTTAACTATCGCCACCGGGCGATACGCCGAAAGAAGACTGGACGCGCGTGCACGAACTCCGTTGCAAGGTCCGAACTCCATTTCACCACGAGACCTGAGTGTACAGAAGAACAGGCGGCCAGTCTGGACCTTCTGTAGCAAACATCAAACCCTTGTCTGATCACACTCATGCCATTGTCAGTATAATGTCCTAACCACAACACTAATGTACACCCTTATAGTTATTTTTAGTGTTTAACTTTCAATAGCGTCTTCTATGCACTAGTTGTTAGTTACTTTGGCAGTCCAAGGTATTGAAAACATTGTCTCTGAAGCCACACCTCCGTTTCCTCCGAGTTTGTTCATTGACATTCCAAGATTCACCGTCATACGGCAATAACTCAGGTAGTCACAATCAAACTAGTACATTTAGCGATGTTTACATGAGTTTACTTGTTGCACTGGCTTGCCTGTCTGCACCTGTGGTTTTGAGGTTTATGAAAGCAGTTCAAATCACTGACATACCGGATCGGGAGTTAGAAATATGCTATAGTTGATTGCTGTCCTTTGATTTTGAAGGTATGAGATGTCAGCCATTCAGAAAACAAGGGCAAACTATTGAATGTAAAATTTGCTTAATATGTATACAATATGTAAACAATAATAAATCACAAACAGCCAATAAATGATGAGATTGATTGTAATGTTCTTTAAAAAAGACATGCAACTGACCTTCATCAGCTTGTCAAGGCCACCATCATAAAATACATATAGTGCAACAGTTGCTGGAGTTTGTAAACTTTCTTTTCTGATCTCATCTTGTTGCCTTTGTTTATCTTGTTTTATATTTTCTGATTTCATATTGCTTTACCTTCTCTTATCCCACTTTACATATTTTACCTATCTTGTTTTATCTTTACTTGTTTTGTCTTTTCTTATTTCATATTGCTAAAGTTTTCTGATCTCATTTTACAGGTTTTCCCTATCTTGTTTTGCCTTTTCTTATCTAATTGTGTCTTTATTTATCTTGTTTGATATTTTATTTAATATTACTTTGTTTTCACTTATCTTATTTTGTCCATTTTAACTTGTCTTGTTTTATCTTTCCCCCCCCCCCCCCCCTCATATTTTTCTCTTAACTTAATCTTATTTTATCTTTTCTTGTCATCTTGTTTCATCTGTTCTTATCTCATCTTGTTTTGTCTTTTCTTATCTAATCTTGTTGTCTGTACTTATCTAATTTTATCTTTTCTCGTCATCTTGTTTTATCTTTCTTATCTCATCTTACTTTATAGTTAGGGAGAGTTTATTCGCAGGGCCCTGCGAATAGACGCTTTGTTTATTCGCAGGGCCCTACACCGGGAATAATCACGTGACCAGCACATAGGGCCCTGCGAATAGACGCTTTGTTTATTCGATTTTTGACTGACTGCTTTCGACTGACTGGCCTCATGAATTAACAAATAAACAAGGAAATGCTACGCATATAAAGTGCAGGAAAACCTGGTATATGTGAAGCGGGTTGAAAAGAGAAAAGAGAGAGATAGATAATGAAGATAGTGTGTGAGACAGAGATATGAGAAAGATGTGTTGAAAGACATAAACAAGTGATAAAGACAAGAGAGAGGGGGAGGGAGATAGAGAAGAAGAAGAGAGAGAGAGAGAGAGAGAGAGAGATGTCTGTATGCCTCTCTATATGTCCGCCTGTCTGTATGCCTGCCTACCTGCCTACTTAACCACTTTCGTGTCTAACTACCCACCTACCTAACCAACTATGAATATTACAAAGAATTATCGCCGAAGCAACGGAGTACGTGCTTTGTGCTCGATACTTTTGACAACAGCCAGCGGGGAGAGAATGAAGAGGTAGGGGAGAGGGGGGAAGGAAAAGGAAGAAGAGGGCTGGAGCCAGGAGGGGTAGAAGGAAAACGGATCGTTTGGGACTCAAAAATGTGTGGGTTGGGTATTGGAATTGCCGTAGTGCAAAGCAACGAGGACCAATACTGGAGAAACTGGTTCTAACTAAATTACACTCACTTTAAACAACACAATTCTAAATACCCAAAGAGATGAAGGATTGACTTTCACCCAATGAATTGCTGAAAAATTAAAAAAAAAACATTGTCTGGCAAGGAAACGAACGATTGACATTTGACTTTCATCCAATTAATTGCTGAACAATTAAAAAAATAAAATGTCCGGCAAGGAAACGAACAATTGACATTTGACTTTCATCCAATTAATTGCTGAACAATTAAAAAAAAAAAAATGTCCGGCAAGGAAACGAACCTCGAGCTCCCGCCCATCTGGCGGGGACACTATCAACTATGCCACTGACGACACGTTTTCCAATCAACGAAAATGTATAATATAGCCGCAAACTTATGTTAAATCACGTGACCAGCCGTGCCCTGCGAATAGACGCTTTGTTTATTCGCAGGGCCCTGCGAATAGACACTTTGTTTATTCGCAGGGCCCTGCGAATAGACACTTCCTTATAGTTATCTTGCTTTATGTTTACCTTTTTGCTATCTTGGTTTCACATTTCTTACCTCAGCTTACCTTGACTTTTCTAATCTCATCTTGTATTGTTTTTTCATATCTTGTTTCGTGTCTTCTTACACCATCTTTGACTTTTCTTATCTCATATTGTTGTTTTTGTTTTCACATTGCTGGCCAGTTGCGAAAGGTAAAAAAAAGAGGCATTGTGCCATGTTTGGGACACACGGGGAAGAGAAAATATTGTGTTTCTTGAGAATAAAAGATACAAACTAAAATATTGCAACAACAGGTGCCATAATAGTTAACATTACCTGGTTCAGAAACTTGAGAGGAAAACCAATGCCATAAGTTAGGGGCACCACTGAAATACCCTTCTTTTTCCATCGGCTGGAACTAATTTAAAAAAACAAAACAGATAGGATTACAGATATTAAACCTTCACCAATACTGTTATAATTTATCATCAACACTATCATTATTCACCATCAACACTATCATCATCCGTAATCATGTAGCAGGTCCTTGCTTTTGGAATTCATCACGACATTTGGGAGACTGCTGCCAAAGACAGAGATTCATGGTGTACATCATTACTAAGGGTGTAGTCACTTGTGAAGCAAACAGGACTGGAAGAGCTGTGAAAGAAAGACTGGACAGAAAAAAACCCACCGCAGGAGATCATCCTCCTAGAACAGGGGTGGGCAAACTTTTCGTGCGGAGGGCCGCATTGACAAATGTAAAGTTATTGGCGGGCCGCATTATATATATATATATATATATATATATATATATATATATATATATATATATATATATGTCCATTTTGTTTACAGCAACATATCACAATAAGTAATTATTAATTATTTATAGGTTATTAAGCAGTATAAATAACTAATGATTGCAATCTTATTTTACTTATACACTTATACATTATATTTGACAACATGGACAAAAACTTTTACTAATTTGTTAACACGATTTTACAACTTGCTATTATAACAAATATTCTTTATTATCTATCAATGGCTTTAATTTATACACACGGCGACTACATTGTCACTACAGTTGTTGATTTCTAATGAGATGTATGTAACTGCTTGCAATTTTTGACAATATTCTTGAAATCTGGAGCAAGTTTACTTGTTGAAATTCGCATGACAGCATGCAATTTTCAGTCCGACAATAAAGACCTATTCTTAGATTTGTTGATATTCAGGCAAGAGAATGCTTGTTCGCAAATGTATGTTGATCCAAATAATGATAAAAGTTTAGCTGCAAAGTTTTTCAAGTTGGGAAATGATTCTTGTGATAAAGATCCATAGAAATCCAGCAAACCATCTGTCTTGAATTTCTCTTTCAGGTCATGATCTGCTTGTAAGTCAAGCAGCTCCAACTGTATGTCCTCTGTGGCTGTATCAACTTCTGCACTAAAAGGTGAACTAAGAATATTGAACTATGGCTCTAATTTCTTGAAATCTTGGAATCTCCATCCAAATTCTTCAATCAATGCATCTAATTGGGCTTTGTATTTTTCAGTCATTTAACCAGAAATGGTTTCTTGTTTCAGCAAAAGGGAAGTGACAAAATCTTTTTTCACTTGCTTGTCTGAAAAACAGTGAGTTTTGCCTGAAATGATTTCACATATACATACAATTCATGTGCAAACACACCTTTGCCCTCAAGTTTGACATTCAGTAGATTTAACTTTTCCATAATTTCAATGGCAAACATAAAGTCTAACTGCCACTCTTTATTGACAATGTTAGTATTAAAGTCACATGCAATGCCCTTCATCTCTACTATTTCTTCTCTGAGTTTCCACACTCGCCTCAATACCTTGCCGGGACTCAGTCATCGAACATTGGTGTGGTTCAGGACATCGGAATGTTCAGTTTCCAAATCGTCAAGTAATGACTTGAACTGTCTGTGATTAAGTCCTCTTGATCTGATGAGGTTGATGACACTGACAACTGGGTCAATAACATGCTTGATATTCAAAACAGTTTTACACAGACTTTCTTGATGAATCACACAGTGAAGTGGTAATAATGTGTGGTCTGGATATTCTGCTTTAATCTTATCACTTATCAACTTTACCAGACCTACATTTTTTCCAGTCAAAGCACGAGCTCCGTCAGTTGTAACACTTGCCATCTTATTCCAAACCAGCCCAGTTCTTTCAATACAGTTAGTAACAGCATTGAATATATCATGGCCTGTGGTTGTCTTTGAGTGACTCAACACTCAGTAACTCTTCAGTGAGTTTGAAAAAAGTGCTTATTCCACGTACAAATATCAATAATTGGGCAGTATCATGTACATCGGTACTCTCATCCAGTGCAAGAGAGTACCACAAAAATTGTTTACTTGCATCTTGAAGTTTAAGCATCAAATTGTCACTGATCTTGTCAACACGTCTGACCACAGTTCTCCTTGATAAAGTAATGTTGTCAAATCTGTTTGTTTTATTTTCCTGGACACATAATGTTTGCTGCATCTAGCAAACATTCCTTGATGAACTCGCCATCAGAAAATGGCTTGTTCTGTTTTACAATTCTGTGTGACAGCACAAGACTAGCTTCAGTTGCAGCATCTTGAATTGAAGACTGTTTAGTGAAAACAGTTTGCTGTTTCTCCAAATTTTTCACCAACTCAAGGCATTTCCTTTCCTTCTCTTCGGTCGTTAAATTGTATCCGAAATCGGAATATTTTGTTTGATAATGTCTTTTTAAATTGTACTCCTTGAAGACAGCCACTGACTCACAACACAACAAGCAAAGTGATTTGCTATCAACTTTTATAAAACAGTACTTAGTTGTCCATTCATCATTAAAAACACAGCATTCATCTTCAGTCTTACGTTTGTTACTGACACTCATCATAACGGTACATGAAATTCTGTAAAATTCAACAAAATAACTTAAAAACGAATTAAAAATTGTTATTTCTAAATGTCCTCATGGGCCGCATAAAATCACTTGGCGGGCCGCATGCGGCCCGTGGGCCGTAGTTTGCCCATTCCTGTCCTAGAACGTCAAGCATTCTTTGCCCACATTGTCAAAGAACATTTCGAGCCAAAATAGGCCTTACTTGTCATCATAGAACTCATGACTCCAAACTCTCAATCCCACTGGATGAAATAAATGGTCATCATCATTCTTGATGGACAAACACCACCATATACCAGCAGGTACCTTTGCAGAACTTCCCCTTCATCATGGCCCAATAGAAAAAATTCTAGAACCTTTGCCTTTTCCTCTGTCTCCTCTATTTTCATGCCCAAGGTGTCCTAAATATCCTATGTCGGTCTCCGTGCTGGTTGACTCCTGCCACTTCTTTTGCCCTTAACCCTTTTACCGTGGAAAAAAAAATAGTTTTTTGTTATGCAAACTGTGTATTTTTTTTCTTTCATAATTTGATATGTTATGTTGTCCTTCTTCTTCTTCAGCGTTCCGAGCCATTGAGGTTCTTTGCTGCAAATACAATCCGTCTCCATTCGTCTCTCTGGTGGACCTTCTCTTGCCAGTCGTTGATTCCAAGTGCTTGTAGGTCTGTACATGTATTATCTCTCCACCGCCTTCTTGGTCTACCTCGGGGTCTACGGTCATTTATTTCCTGAGTGTAAGCGAGTTTTGTTTCCCTATTATCTTCCATTCTTTCTATATGCCCCAGCCATTGTAGTCTATTAGCCTTCATGATACCAGTGATTAGCGGGGACTTAAACAGATCATAAATGTCTTTGTTACTTCTTCTTTTCCACTCTCCACTTTGTGTATCCCTAATGGGTCCAAAGATGCGTCTTAAAATTTTGTTCTCAAAGGTTTGTAACAAGGCTTCGTCTCCTTTCGTTGTACTCCAGGTTTCAGAGCCATACAGCACAACTGGTCTGATCAGTGTTTTGTATATTGTGATTTTGGTGTTACGAGATAGCGCCTTTGATTTTAGTAAATGTTGTAGTGCATAGTATATCTTATTTCCAGAGTTGATTCTAGTTTGTATTTCTTCCCTTATGATGTTGGAGCAGTTGAAGATTGTACCCAGGTATTTGTATGTTTCCGTTCTTTTAATGGTCATATTATCTATTTGTATGTGGCCAGAGTTTCTAGCCATTCCGTCTCTTGAAATTACCATATATTCTGTCTTATCTTGGTTGATAACCAGTCCCATCTGTTGGGCTTTTCCCTTTAAGTGAGTCAATATTTCCAATGTCTTTTGTTCACTTTGCCCTATAATATCTATATCATCTGCATAACCAAGCAGCTTGGATGTTCCTCCAATATCACATTCCTCCTTTACCTTCCTTACAACTTTCTCTAGAGCCAGATTGAAGAGTAGCGGCGATAGTGCATCACCCTGTTTCAAGCCAGATGTTATTTGGAAGGGGTCTGATTTCCTGCCTTTATATGTTACTATATTATAAGTATCTTCCATGCATAGTCTGGTCATGTTGATTAACTTCCTTGGTATTCCAAATTCCTGCATAGCATTCCATAGACTATTCCTATGGACACTATCATAAGCCTTTTTAAAATCCACAAAAATGTTATGGAGATCTCTTTTATATTCCCAATGTTTCTCGGCTATTTGTCGTAAGATAAATATCTGATCTATTGTTGATCTGTTTTGTCTAAAACCCGCCTGGTAGTCACCTAATATGTCTTCTGAATATGGTTTTAGTCTATTTAGTAATACTGCGGATAGTATCTTATAACTTGTGGACAGTAGTGATATTCCTCTATAATTTCCACATTGAAACTTGTCTCCTTTCTTAAAGATAGGTATCAATAATGACTCTTTCCAGTCATGGGGTAATTCTTCTGTCCTCCAGATTTTTATTATTAGTTCGTATAGCTTTAGATGTAATGCATGGCCACCTGCCTTTATAAATTCAGCAGCAATTCCATCAGTCCCAGTTGCCTTATTGTTTTTAAGTCGTGTGATTACATATAGGATTTCTTCAAATGTAGGTTCTTCAATTTGTGGTTCGCATGTTAGAACCTCTTCCTGTGGTTATGTTGTCCTGGCAAAATAAAATGTTTTTTTAAGTGAAAATGAGTTGTCTTTTAGAAATTGTGAGGAAAATAAGAAATGTTCTGTACTAAATGGTACTGTTCAATAACGAACTAAACTGATACGTATATTAGATGTCAATTGTTTTTAGTAATTATACTTGGTGTGGTAAACACCAAAACATGGAGCTGCACATAGTGCTGTGTCACACTCCGGACAGTAGTATCGTGTCTCTTTACGAAATTTTCTCCTATCGGGACCGGGTCTGTTGCAACACACTTTACATCTTTTTGTTGGTGCTTGTTTTACAGCATTGGCTGGAATGAACATAGGGAAATGTCGAGCAGTTAGACGTAGAGGATTACCGGTAGTGTTTGATGGTCTACCTCGGCTTTGCAATTGATCAGGAACATGATATTTCTCGAGAAGTCGTTCGGTCAACTTGACAACAAATTGTAAATGACTAAGTTTTGGTGTATTTGGATTTTTTTTGTACAAAATGTAACTGTTTAGAACAGTTTGATTGACAAGATGGCGAAAAAGTTTTTTGTACCACACCTTAGTGCGCTTCCGCTCTATTGGAAATGCTGCGAGCATTTGATCGCCGACATCAACCGCACCCATGTGCTGGTTGTAGGTCAGAATAGCAATGGGTTTCACTTTATCCACACCACGTTTTGTAATGGTTTCCATGGAACTTGTATGATATGTGGACAAAACAGTCACTTCTTTTTTGTCCATCCACTTCAAAGCCATAAGAACTTCTGTAAATCGGGATATTGTTTCACCACATTTTATCTTCTTCTTGAGGTCCGCCGGCATATTTTTTCTGTTCAGTCGGACCGTTCCGACTGCGTCAGTACCATTCACATGAAGTTGACGATACAGTGCAGGCGAACTGTACCAGTTGTCAAGAAAGACACAATATCCTTTTCCCAGAAGATCTTTCATCAATGTCATGACAATTTTTGATGACTTTAGGTCGTCTGCAGCATCATCCAGTTTCATCGCTGTTCCTATGTGTATCATCGCCTTCCAGATATAGCCCGATTCCGATTCACATAAAGCATAAGATTTTATACAGAATCTAGCTCTTTTCATTGGAATATACTGTTTCATCTGCAGTCTACCTTTCCAGAGCAACAACGATTCGTCAATGGCTATATTTTTGGATGGAATGTAAACTGTCGAGAAATTAGCAATAAGTGCATCGTAAAAGTCTTTTATTTTGAAGAAAGATTTCTCTGATGCAGATGTAGTGGGTGGTAAGTCTTCGTTATTGGTAAAATGAAGGCATTTCAAAATTAGACTGAATCGCTGTTCACTCATAACTTTCCGAACATAAGGCGTTTCCAACAGAGGTTTAGTAGACCAATACATTTCTTGTTCCGGTTTATGTATCAAACTTTGAATAAGAATCACGGCTATAAAAACACGGACCTCGTTTGCATCCACATCCTTCCATTTCACCATCCTGGATCTTTTATGTGCTCTACATGCAGCTCTTGCCAGCTGATTGGCTCTCCTATTTGTTTCCAGAACAATAACATCAAGCATTCCTTCCGTAATAAACATGTTGAAATACGATACTGGATCAGTGTCGTTGTTTATGTTTACCTGCAAACCCGAGGTTCCCGTAAATACTTGCTGTGCTCGACTCATAAAGTCATTTTTTTTCCAATCAAAAACATCAGAAAATGCGGGTTGATCAACAGCATTATCATCATCAATATCACTCTCATCACTTCCGCCACCAACTGCTTCAGAATCAGAGCTGTCATCATTTTCACTGTCCAATTCGCTGTCTTCAGAACTAGAAGTAACTTCATCATTGTCATCAAATAGTAACTCCTGAATTTTTTCTTTCGTAAGTGGACGTTTACGACTTGTCATGGTGTTCTGTTTTATTCGAAAATTAGCATCTGAAAAAAAAAAAAAAATATGAAAACCCAGCCATGTTGTTCATGCACGTACTCTGTAGATTCCAAGCTTGCTAATAAAAACTATGCAAATACATGCCCATAGGATACATGTATGTACGCATACATCTACACAAGCTATACTATGCATAAATTATAATCATACTACAAAGTTATAAATTATAATCATAATAAAATCACAATAAAAAGTATTTTGTTCTTTCGTACCTTTTTTTTCTTGTTTACTGTCCACTTTCACTTTTGGCATCACGTGATGACCTACTTTTATCTTCCGCTGTTGAACTGGCTGTTGGATTAGCCGCCCTATGCATTTCCTATGCTATTTTTGTATTAACACAAGTTTACTCGGGACGCACGGCACACAGAAGACTTTTACATCTGATGACGAGTTAACTCGTGATGCACGGTTAAAGCCAACAATTTTTATGACGAGTTAACTCGTGACACACGGTAAAGGGGTTAATTGTTTCATGGAGGAATACCTTTGAGAGGGTGTCATGATGATATTCAAACCTGACAGGCTTTGAACATTTGACCACTGACAAAAATGGTTCTTGATGGCCTGTTTATGTACTTCCCATTTCCCATGAGAAACCTCAAACCAGTTTTGTTTACCTGTTAAATTCCTGGACATTCTGTAGTCTGGTGGCATAATCACTCCGTCTCAGACATTCTTCCCAGCAGTGGGGCAGACTACTCTGGTGAATTATTTGTCCATACGCAGTTGTGTGTCCTTGTTGATAAAAATTCAGTTCCCGAACCTAAATGATATAAAACAAAACTAAACTCAAAAGTAACACAGAATAAAGGATTAATAAATTAACTCTTCAACAACTCAAAGTCACTATCTATGCCATGATGGATACCCTTTAAACCACCACTACCAGAACCACACCATTTTAACTCTTTAAGTCCCAAGCACCATGTCATGTGTCACTGTCTCTTTTCCGTGAATCCCAAACATTATGTATTGAGTTCTCTTACTTTCTGCATTTGGTCAAGGTTCTGGGAAATGAAGGCAACTGGTGTAATAGGGCCCACTTACCCACTGCGAGCTGATTCGTTTACAACCATATGAGGCTAGCAACATATACCAAATACACATCAAGGCATGGAACAGGGTCCTAACTTAAAACCAGAAAACCTATCCACAAAAGGATAATTACTGTATGTGTGTTCTGGCACACATACAATAGGTACCTCTTCACTATACTATGTAGTTGGTGCACAGAGTGATCTCCTTCTTCTTAGTTCATCCAGAGTGTTTTTTCAGATGTAATTGCGTTGTGCCTGTTTAATTGCGCCTTTAGGCCAACACATCCAACTTCTGCGGGAATTTGTTGATTGGGTTAACCTTCCCGGGTGTTTGAAAGGACATTCAACTCTCACTCTGACGTTTTTGCATTGTGCCTGTTTATTTGCTCCTTTAGGCCTACACATCCGACTTCTGCTGGCATTTGTTGACCCGGTTAACCATACCGAGTATTTCAAAGGACATTCCACTCCTACTCGGACATTTTTGCATTGTGCCTGTTTATTTACGTCTTTCGGCCGATACATTCGACTTCTGCGAGCAATTGTTAACCAGGTTACCTTTCCCTGGTATTTTAAAGGACTTTCAACTTTCACTTTTATGGTGTCATCTACATCCCAGCTGGTCAAGTTAGAACAGCTGAAGACAATCTGGTCAACCCTCAAGGGAAGACAGCGGCAGACCATGGGCATTTTCCATCATCCAAGGAGGCTTCCATAATTGCAGAGCCGAAACATAGCGCTCGTCACATGCTGCATATGGCTGCTTCACTTCCTCACTTCCGTATATTGGGAATTTTGTTCGCTATTGGCCGCTCCTCACACAAACCAGGTATGGTCAGTCTGCAGATGACATCCATTCAGCAAGTTTTCAGTTCTGACTTTCCTCAAAATGGGTTTTTCCACCTTTGGCAATGCTCACAAGGTAGGCTGTAGATGCTGCCAGCTCAGCATCTCACATCCATGCAGCAGAGGGTGAGTAATGGCCAGGCCTAAACATCTGGGGGATACTGACTTAAAGGCATTCAGCCATATCCCTCAGCTGAAAGCCGTAGAACAAGTGTCTGGACCAAGCAATTTAATCTGCCATTCGCGGTTTTACCATGAGACAATGGGAACTTAGACATGCATGGCTTAATCTTTGAGACAAGCATATGACTACTAGTAGGATCAACCAGATATCTATCACACAGATAGACAATTCATGCACACGTGGGCCAAGAGTAGCAATTGCTCAGTGCACTCCCTCGGTACCCGGTGATACATGCAAAACAACAGATGAGCTTTCAAGCTACGCCAGGCAGGACTGACCAAAAAGCTATGCCACCTTACTGTCTGCAGGCCCACTACTCTTCAAGAGAGAGTGGGCGCTTATTGAAACTTTGTCGAACGGTCGTACAAAAATTACTTTTTCGCCTGCTCAAACCATGACTCCGGCTTTGCACATTCTCAAAATGCCTGCCTCGCTATATTGCGTCAGCTGGGAAGTTCCTGATAGGGTACACCTCACACAGCTATCCGAGACAACGAACACCAGATGCTGACAGAGTAATCTGAAAACCTTTCCACATAGGGATAATTACTGTATGTGTGTTCTGGTACACATACAATAGGGACCTCCTCACTATACTATGGAGCTGGTGCACAAAGTGATCTGAAGGAAAATATTGCAGCACTAATGGTTAGTTCCACAGTCAGATAAAGATGGTTCTTGAATCCATTCTTACAGAAACACTTCCACATCTTCCACAATATGCTCTCTTTGACGGCTAGTTCTTGGAGACCCAAATCATCTGCTGCTGGTTAACTGCTTTGCTATTAAATGGCCAATGACAGCAGACAAGAACTCAAGATTCACCAACATAAATCCAATATCTCAGTTCCTCTCAAGTGTCTGCATTACCTGATCTGCAGGCATCTCTAGGGTGGCAGCTACATGCTCCAGGATGTTCTCCATGATGGCCACAGCTTGAGGAGAGCCAAACCCCCTGAAAGCTGTGCAGGAAGGAATATTAGTTCTACACAAGACACTGGTCATGTACACATGCGGGATCTTGTAGCAGTTTCCCATGGTCAGCAGACAGCGCTCAGCAACCTGAGGACAGAGTAGGTGTCTGGGAGTCAACATTCCTGGTGCCTGCGCAAGATACAAGGAAAGAATGGTATAACAGATTCACTCATGCAGAACTTAGGGAGAGAACTGAATATAATCCAGAAAATGAGGAGATGAGGAAATTATCCTGGCGCTGGATGTTGCACAGACTGAACCAATCTGATAGTATTATTAGAAAGTTCTTTCTCTGGAACCCACAGGGCTAACAAAATAGAGGAGACCTAATAATGCACAGAGAAGTGAATTAGAGACAGAGAAGAACAATATGAGAGGACATGGAGGGAGCTACAGGAGACAGCAACAGATAGATAGGCTCAGCATGAGTTGGATGAGGGTTCAAGCTCCAGTGGAGGATAGAAATCAGATGAAGAAGGGGAAGAAGCAGCAGAAGAAGTTCTATAGAAAGAAACTGTAGCACTTATGGAGATATCCACATGCAATTGAAGTGATCCTTTACAAACCAAATCAAATACTACAGCATTCTATGGTATCTTTAAAATGTATCAACACAACACGATCACCATGGTTGGCACAGTTGATCTTCTACTCTACTTAGTTCACCATGAAAACGATACTGGTTTCTCTGTGTTTATTTACATCAACACATTTGACTTCAATACTTCTCTGTTTAGGATTGAGTTTACCTCCCTGTCTGATCCCTGCTCTCTTGGGTAGAAAGCATTGATGCAACCTGTTTCCAAGGCCACTATCTGAATGCAGTTTGATTCTTGGTCAGTTCTAGTTTAAGCTATGAGTTACTGACTACATTTACCATATTTTCTGGATCTTCTGTCTTGCTGTAGTTGTCATCACTAAAATCCAAAGCAATAACATTTGACTAAATACTAGTCTTCTAATTCCAGGGCACTACCTGAACATGGTTAGAACCTTAGTCATGTCTGGTATTCATTCTAACCCTACAGAAGCAGTCAAGCTATGAATGACTGATTGCATTTACCACTTTACTGAACTTTGGTCCTGCAGTGATTCTGTGTTCAACATTAGCATTAACATTGACTAAATGCCAGTCTCTTCACAGTTTCGAAGGGGTTAAGCAGCTCTAAGGTACAACATCCACATCTAATGTCAGCATTTGAAATTTGTCACAAAATAAGAAAGAATGATATACTACTTCTCCATGTGTGCTACCAGGGCACTCAAAGGGAGCAAAGAATAGAAAAACTGTAACCTACCATACAGGTCAACTAAGGAGGACAGTGTGGGACTGGCCATCCCTCCCTGTAGAAAACTTAAGCTGACAAATCCAATCATCCATGGACAAGGCTAAAGATAAGGAAACAAGAATAGCCCAGCCATTCAATGGGAGAGGAGGCTCTTCTAGAAGATGTATGACATGATGTAGAGAAAGGAGTCTGGATGACAGACTCTCAACTCCTTTCACCTAGTAACATCTCAAGAAATGATACCTGGAACTATGGGTGAACTGGCGAGGACAAGGGAGTAGCTGTAGGAGATAACAAATCATAAATTGGCTTGGCATGACCAGGTTGAGGGCCTATTCTCCAATGAGGGATACAGGACAGAAGAGGATACTAGCTCTCCCTGATCCTGCGGTAGTGGAATGGCTATCTAGCATTGTCAGATAAGGGTGAAAAAAAAAACTAGGAGAACCCTAGTGCACAAGTTATAAAATCTCTTGGTAGCTGGAAATAAAAAAGGGTAGACCATACAGGCCACTGCCAAGGCTAAATTTCCCAAATTGTGAAAACCTACACAAAAAAGTAATATTTTGGCATGTGTGATTCCCTTTACCCACACTTGGATCGTCAATGGTGCAACAGGGTTCATGCGCTGTGCTGAGATTCTCCTAGTGCTGTTACCAAAAAGGTTTCAGGCCAGGTTTTACCCCATCTGACTCAGCCTCTCTCCACAGAATGACAAGCCAAAGCATCACACATAGCACATCTTAGCTCCAGCGATGACCTCTCAGGATAAACAGCATCTGTGTCTGAGTGGTGCAGTCTGAGAACAAACCCCTACCTTCCGAGCCTGAGGCAGTTGGTTTGACCCTTTCACCATGGAGACCCCTTCTCTATGTGATGAGATGGAGCACTTATGGAGATATCTGTGGGCCATGAAAGTGATGCTACACAAAAACAAGAACAATGCTACAGAAGATCATTCATGAATGAGGAAGCTAAATACATACAGAGGCTGACAAGTCCTTGGAGAAGCCACAGTTAAAATAGACAGTTGATTCCAGGGCAAGAAGTTGTCCTTGTTTTGTGAACCCCACCTGCAAGAATATCACATGAAACAGAAAGCTACGTTACGCACTATACAGAAACAACCAGCACAAACACATAAACATTACTTGCAAGGTCTTCAGGCTTAACTGAAATGTGACGTCCCATCTGGACAGAAGGATGATATATCACCATACTAGGGTCGTGTTTTTTTGTTTTGTTTCATAATATCTTCCACAATTTCAATGCTCAGGGAATGGGAATGTACATTATAACACTTGATCATGTGATTTTGTACCATGTTTGGCCCAAACCTACCTTGTGTTTGGCACTGAGTCAGTGAACATCACAAACCACAGTGGGGAGAATCAACTAAAATAATATACATCATTTTTTAAATGGTCTCGAAGCAGTTTCCTGCTGTGGGTCTGTGATGTGATAGTGCCATCACATTGTAGGCCAGAGAGGACAGAGGTATAGGTGGCCAATCTTTCCCTCACTTTAGCAAGTGACAAGCCCAGACATTGAACCTGCGTCTGACCATGCTCATGACATTACCAGCACAGTTCTCAATCAACTTGCTAGCGCGCCTATTAAATAGGAACTAAGAAAGGCAATAATGAATAAGTTAAAACAGGCAGCTGTCTAATGTTTCAGCCACAGCAACCCTTGACAAGAACAACACAAACATAACCAAACAGCACATTTGTTATACCAACATTTTGGTTTCAATTACAAGTACATTTCTTTCCAGTACAACTACAAACAACCAACAACAGAGCTGGATGACTTACAATGTCTACTATGGACAAAAAGGAGCTGGTGTGGCATAGTTGCTGGTTTTATATGCTTACCAAGACAATGTTCCTGGTTCAATCCCCAGCAGTGGAAGGATTGATTTTTCTCAGGAATCAACTCAACCTCAGGTTAGAAGGTGGTAGGGTAGATTTAATTATACCAGGTTTCACCCCACCAGACTTGGGCTTTCTCTATACTATGACATGCCGCCTGTCAAGAGCATAATACAAATTACAAATTCCATAGCTTCAGGGATGATCCCCAGGGTCTCCAGAATAAATGCCAGAGTTGGAACAATGCAGTCCAAAAATGAACCCAAGACCTTCAGAGCAGAAGGCAGATGGCTTGGCCATTTCGCACAGACACAGATGGTGTAATCATCAAAGATGTGATTGCAGAAAGAGGAAGAAGAAGAAGGTATATAAATGTAGTTGTTAAATTCTCAGTTGTAGATCAAGAACTGAGAATGTTCTACAGAAGCATTCCTTCCAATGAAGAAGATTCCACGCAACACACTCATCTACAGAAGTAAGGAAACAACCAGTTTCAGGATGTTACATACTACCAGATTCACATGAAACTGCACAGTACTCCAAGGTTAAAATGGGTTCCAGGAAATGTCTTGGAAAGTAAAGGTGGCATCAAAATTGATTATTGAATGTGATCTGGGCTCCTAGGTTGACCTAGACTAAAAGTGGTACCAGGAAATAGGTTGAGAAGTACAGGTGGCCTACATGTAGTTGATCACATCACCCCTAGAATGTCGACTGGTCTGTACAAATATGGGGACAGCACCATAGAGAGTTGACTGGTCTGTACAAATATGGGGACAGCACCATAGAGAGTCGACTGGTCTGTACAAATATGGGGACAGCACCATAGAGAGTCGACTGGTCTGTACAAATATGGGGACAGCACCATAGAGTGTCGACTGGTCTGTACAAATATGGGGACAGCACCATAGAGTGTCGACTGGTCTGTACAAATATGGGGACAGCACCATAGAGAGTTGACTGGTCTGTACAAATATGGGGCTAGCACCATAGAGTGTCGACTGGTCTGTACAAATATGGGGCTAGCACCATAGAGAGTCGACTGGTCTGTACAAATATGGGGACAGCACCATAGTGTCAACTGGTCGGTACAAATATGGGGACAGCACCATAGTGTCAACTGGTCGGTACAAATATGGGGACAGCACCATAGAGAGTTGACTGGTCTGTACAAATATGGGGCTAGCACCATAGAGTGTCGACTGGTCTGTACAAATATGGGGCTAGCACCATAGAGAGTTGACTGGTCTGTACAAATATGGGGACAGCACCATAGAGTGTCGACTGGTCTGTACAAATATGGGGACTAGCACCATAGAGAGTCTACTGGTCTGTAAAAATATGGGGACAGCACCATAGAGTTTTGACTGGTCTGTACAAATATGGGGACAGCACCATAGAGAGTCGACTGGTCTGTACAAATATGGGGACTAGCACCATAGAGAGTCTACTGGTCTGTAAAAATATGGGGACAGCACCATAGAGTGTCGACTGGTCTGTACAAATATGGGGACAGCACCATAGAGAGTCGACTGGTCTGTACAAATATGGGGCTAGCACCATAGAGAGTTGACTGGTCTGTACAAATATGGGGACAGCACCATAGAGAGTCTACTGGTCTGTAAAAATATGGGGACAGCACCATAGAGTGTCGACTGGTCTGTAAAAATATGGGGACAGCACCATAGAGTGTCGACTGGTCTGTACAAATATGGGGACAGCACCATAGAGAGTTGACTGGTCTGTACAAATATGGGGCTAGTACCATAGAGTGTCGACTGGTCTGTACAAATATGGGGCTAGCACCATAGAGAGTCGACTGGTCTGTACAAATATGGGGACAGCACCATAGAGTGTCGACTGGTCTGTAAAAATATGGGGACAGCACCATAGAGTGTCGACTGGTCTGTACAAATATGGGGACAGCACCATAGAGAGTCGACTGGTCTGTACAAATATGGGGACAGCACCATAGTGTCAACTGATCTGTACAAATATGGGGACAGCACCATAGTGTCAACTGGTCGGTACAAATATGGGGACAGCACCATAGAGAGTTGACTGGTCTGTATAAATATGGGGATAGCACCATAGAGTGTCGACTGGTCTGTACAAATATGGGGCTAGCACCATAGAGAGTTGACTGGTCTGTACAAATATGGGGACAGCACCATAGAGAGTCGACTGGTCTGTACAAATATGGGGCTAGCACCATAGTGTCAACTGGTCTGTACAAATATGGGGACAGCACCATAGAGAGTCAACTGGTCTGTACAAATATGGGGACAGCACCATAGAGAGTTGACTGGTCTGTACAAATATGGGGCTAGCACCATAGTGTCAACTGGTCTGTACAAATATGGGGACAGCACCATAGAGTGTCGACTGGTCTGTACAAATATGGGGACAGCACCATAGAGAGTTGACTGGTCTGTACAAATATGGGGCTAGCACCATAGAGAGTCGACTGGTCTGTACAAATATGGGGACAGCACCATAGAGAGTCAACTGGTCTGTACAAATATGGGGCTAGCACCATAGAGTGTCGACTGGTCTGTACAAATATGGGGCTAGCACCATAGAGAGTTGACTGGTCTGTACAAATATGGGGACAGCACCATAGAGAGTCGACTGGTCTGTACAAATATGGGGACAGCACCATAGAGAGTCGACTGGTCTGTACAAATATGGGGACAGCACCATAGAGTGTCGACTGGTCTGTACAAATATGGGGACAGCACCATAGAGTGTCGACTGGTCTGTACAAATATGGGGACAGCACCATAGAGAGTTGACTGGTCTGTACAAATATGGGGCTAGCACCATAGAGTGTCGACTGGTCTGTACAAATATGGGGCTAGCACCATAGAGAGTCGACTGGTCTGTACAAATATGGGGACAGCACCATAGTGTCAACTGGTCGGTACAAATATGGGGACAGCACCATAGTGTCAACTGGTCGGTACAAATATGGGGACAGCACCATAGAGAGTTGACTGGTCTGTACAAATATGGGGCTAGCACCATAGAGTGTCGACTGGTCTGTACAAATATGGGGCTAGCACCATAGAGAGTTGACTGGTCTGTACAAATATGGGGACAGCACCATAGAGAGTCGACTGGTCTGTACAAATATGGGGCTAGCACCATAGAGTGTCGACTGGTCTGTACAAATATGGGGCTAGCACCATAGAGAGTTGACTGGTCTGTACAAATATGGGGCTAGCACCATAGTGTCAACTGGTCTGTACAAATATGGGGACAGCACCATAGAGAGTTGACTGGTCTGTACAAATATGGGGCTAGCACCATAGAGTCGACTGGTCTGTACAAATATGGGGACAGCACCATAGAGAGTCAACTGGTCTGTACAAATATGGGGACAGCACCATAGAGAGTCAACTGGTCTGTACAAATATGGGGACAGCACCATAGAGAGTCTACTGGTCTGTACAAATATGGGGACAGCACCATAGAGAGTCAACTGGTCTGTACAAATATGGGGCTAGCACCATAGAGTGTCGACTGGTCTGTACAAATATGGGGCTAGCACCATAGAGAGTTGACTGGTCTGTACAAATATGGGGCTAGCACCATAGAGAGTCGACTGGTATGTACAAATATGGGGACAGCACCATAGAGAGTCGACTGGTCTGTACAAATATGGGGACTAGCACCATAGAGAGTCTACTGGTCTGTAAAAATATGGGGACAGCACCATAGAGTGTCGACTGGTCTGTACAAATATGGGGACAGCACCATAGAGAGTCGACTGGTCTGTACAAATATGGGGCTAGCACCATAGAGAGTTGACTGGTCTGTACAAATATGGGGCTAGCACCATAGAGAGTCTACTGGTCTGTAAAAATATGGGGACAGCACCATAGAGTGTCGACTGGTCTGTAAAAATATGGGGACAGCACCATAGAGTGTCGACTGGTCTGTACAAATATGGGGACAGCACCATAGAGAGTTGACTGGTCTGTACAAATATGGGGCTAGTACCATAGAGTGTCGACTGGTCTGTACAAATATGGGCCTAGCACCATAGAGAGTCGACTGGTCTGTACAAATATGGGGACAGCACCATAGTGTCAACTGGTCTGTACAAATATGGGGACAGCACCATAGTGTCAACTGGTCGGTACAAATATGGGGACAGCACCATAGAGAGTTGACTGGTCTGTACAAATATGGGGCTAGCACCATAGAGTGTCGACTGGTCTGTACAAATATGGGGCTAGCACCATAGAGAGTTGACTGGTCTGTACAAATATGGGGACAGCACCATAGAGAGTTGACTGGTCTGTACAAATATGGGGACAGCACCATAGTGTCAACTGGTCTGTACAAATATGGGGACAGCACCATAGAGAGTCGACTGGTCTGTACAAATATGGGGCTAGCACCATAGTGTCAACTGGTCTGTACAAATATGGGGACAGCACCATAGAGAGTTGACTGGTCTGTACAAATATGGGGCTAGCACCATAGTGTCAACTGGTCTGTACAAATATGGGGACAGCACCATAGAGAGTCGACTGGTCTGTACAAATATGGGGCTAGCACCATAGAGTGTCGACTGGTCTGTACAAATATGGGGCTAGCACCATAGAGAGGTGACTGGTCTGTACAAATATGGGGCTAGCACCATAGTGTCGACTGGTCTGTACAAATATGGGGCTAGCACCATAGAGAGTCGACTGGTCTGTACAAATATGGGGACAGCACCATAGAGAGTTGACTGGTCTGTACAAATATGGGGACAGCACCATAGTGTCAACTGGTCTGTACAAATATGGGGACAGCACCATAGAGAGTCGACTGGTCTGTACAAATATGGGGACTAGCACCATAGAGAGTCTACTGGTCTGTAAAAATATGGGGACAGCACCATAGAGTTTTGACTGGTCTGTACAAATATGGGGACAGCACCATAGAGAGTCGACTGGTCTGTACAAATATGGGGACAGCACCATAGAGAGTCAACTAGTCTGTACAAATATGGGGACAGCATCATAGAGAGTCGACTGGTCTGTACAAATATGGGGACAGCACCATAGAGAGTCGACTGGTCTGTACAAATATGGGGACAGCACCATAGTGTCAACTGGTCTGTACAAATATGGGGACAGCACCATAGAGAGTCGACTGGTCTGTACAAATATGGGGACTAGCACCATAGAGAGTCTACTGGTCTGTAAAAATATGGGGACAGCACCATAGAGTTTTGACTGGTCTGTACAAATATGGGGACAGCACCATAGAGTGTCGACTGGTCTGTACAAATATGGGGACAGCACCATAGAGAGTCGACTGGTCTGTACAAATATGGGGACAGCACCATAGAGTGTCGACTGGTCTGTACAAATATGGGGACAGCATCATAGAGAGTCGACTGGTCTGTACAAATATGGGGACAGCACCATAGAGAGTTGACTGGTCTGTACAAATATGGGGACAGCACCATAGTGTCAACTGGTCTGTACAAATATGGGGACAGCACCATAGAGAGTCGACTGGTCTGTACAAATATGGGGACTAGCACCATAGAGAGTCTACTGGTCTGTAAAAATATGGGGACAGCACCATAGAGTTTTGACTGGTCTGTACAAATATGGGGACAGCACCATAGAGTGTCGACTGGTCTGTACAAATATGGGGACAGCACCATAGAGAGTCGACTGGTCTGTACAAATATGGGGACAGCACCATAGAGTTTCGACTGGTCTGTACAAATATGGGGACAGCACCATAGAGAGTTGACGGGTCTGTACAAATATGGGGACAGCACCATAGAAAGTCGACTGGTCTGTACAAATATGGAGTTAGCACCATAGAGAGTCGACTGGTCTGTACAAATATGGGGACAGCACCATAGAGAGTTGACTGGTCTGTACAAATATGGGGACAGCACCATAGAGAGTTGACTGGTCTGTACAAATATGGGGACAGCACCATAGAGTGTTGACTGGTCTGTACAAATATGGGGCTAGCACCATAGAGTGTCGACTGGTCTGTACAAATATGGGGACAGCACCATAGAGAGTTGACTGGTCTGTACAAATATGGGGACAGCACCATAGAGTGTCGACTGGTCTGTACAAATATGGGGACAGCACCATAAAGTGTCGACTGGTCTGTACAAATATGGGGACAGCACCATAGAGAGTTGACTGGTCTGTACAAATATGGGGACAGCACCATAGAGAGTCGACTGGTCTGTACAAATATGGGGACAGCACCATAGAGAGTTGACTGGTCTGTACAAATATGGGGACAGCACCATAGAGAGTTGACTGGTCTGTACAAATATGGGGACAGCACCATAGAGAGTTGACTGGTCTGTAGAAATATGGGGCCAGCACTATATGCCCAATGTGGCCCAACACGTGTCAAGAGGGCCCTTGACTTTACTGGTTGACTACTTCTTTTGTGGAATGCTAAGACTGCCGTGGATACCTAAGAAGACCAACATTCCAAATAAGGCAAGAGGTCAATTCACAAACACAAATTATCACCTACATCAGGACAAGGCAAACATCATGTTTTGGTTACATTAGGAGATGAGTTGAGTCAAGAACTTATATTACAGCATGGGGGACATTCATATACATGCTCCATCCTCATCTGTAACAGCCAGCGAAGAATCAGTACTAATGGTATCAGTAACAGTCTGATTATGTGTCTGTCTGGCCTTTCCTTGGAGTCCTGAGTGTCGGCCAGATACTCTGGTCACTCCCTGCAGAACCATTCTCTCCAAGCCGTAATAATATTTCTGTTCCTCTGCACTGTACACACAATTACGAATGGCCCCGACCACATCTGCCTTATCATGCACCAAAAACCCGCTGAGCAGTGAGACACAGCCAGTCTATCCGCCTGCTCACTTCCCACTACACCAGCATGTTGGGAGTTGAGATAGTTTGGAGAAGGTTGTGACAACTGGGAAGACCACGGGTTTAAGAAACAGAAGAAGCAAATGTTGGAAGGGTTGGCAGAGTGACATGGGAGACAATAAGTAATGGAATTTACCTAGAACACAGGGGAGACATGTTTGTGATGGCACATGATGGCCTGCACTCTGGGCATGACACATGATGATGATGCTGATGATGAGAGTACAAGCAGGGTGATGAGAGTATGTTGAGACAAGGACATGAAAGTATGTTGAAACAAGCAGGATAATGAGAGTATGTTGAGACAAGCAGGGTGATGAGAGTATGTTGAGACAAGGACTTGAGAGTATGTTGAGACAAGGACTTGAGAGTATGTTGAGACAAGGACTTGAGAGTATGTTGAGACAAGCATATGAGAGTATATTGAGACAAGCAGATGAGAGTATGTTGAGACAAGCAGAATGATGAGAGTATGTTGAGACAAGCAGAGAAGTATGTTGAGACAAGCAGAATGATGAGAGTATGTTGAGACAAGCAGGATGATGAGAGTATGTTGAGACAATAGGATGATGAGAGTATGTTGAGACAGCAGGATGATGAGAGTATGTTGAGACAAAAAGATTAGAGCATGTTGAGACAAGCAGGATGATGAGAGCATGTTGAGACAAGCAGGATGATGAGAGCATATTGAGTTTCAAGCAGACCGATGAGAGTATGTTGAGACAGCAGGATGAGGCATCACCTTATACTTGGCCAAGACAGGATGCCGGGTTCCTGTCAGTCGCATATCCTCACAACGGTCTAGAACTGCACGGACGGGTCTCTGGGTCCTTAGAGAAACCAGAAAACAAACCACGTATGAAATGACCATGCAGGACTTGTTGTGGCAAAGGTAAAGATAGTCAAATGGTAAAGGTTGCCCAAGAATCCACTATTCAATTAGATTTTTTTTTAAATCCATGTGAAGTATGACATCATCAGATTTTTAAATATCCAAGTGGAGGATAACATCATCATATTTTTTATCAAGATGGAGTATGACATCATCAGATTTTGTGACCAGGTAGAGAATAACATCATCTGAGTCAGTATCCAAAGTGTGACATCAATGGATACAGTATATATGATGAGGTAACACCTAGATCGCTAATTATGGTACTGCTGATGTACAAATTAAATTCTTTTCTAAGTAAAGCATCATAATGGCAAATGATGACATTATGTGACACCCCTGATAATGTCTGTGGTAAAAATATCCAACAGTATTAGGGACGGTATTTATTACCATGTCATATATTGAAATTGACATTGTACTTTGCTTTTTCCCTTTCTCGACACCTTATCTTGCCCTATAAAGTTAATTAGACTGGGGATACAATTTTAACACCTTGGTTAATATGCAATATGCTATTAGTACTACGAGCCAGCTCCATGGAGATGGGTTGCAGACGCAGTTCATAATCTTGCATACCCGCGTTCGAAACACAGCTCACGTGAATTGCCAGCAGACCACGTTGCGCTGGTTTTTTACGAAATGGTATAGGTGTCAGTCGTTCAGAAAGCAATGGCAAACATTTTTTTGCATATCCTTTACAGGACATTGCAGTCAACACCAGCATTTTTCAGCTGCTGTTGATGTCTTGGCAAGTTTTACGTTCAGTAGTTTGAATGGCAAACTACTGAAAGTAAAAGTTCCAAGAGATCACAACAGCAAAGATTGCTGGTGATGACTGAAACGCCCTGTAAAGGATATGCAACTAACAATTAATAGTACAGTACTGGAGGTCGAAAATAACAACTTCCGCTCATTTAAAAAACAAACAAGCTCAGGTGAAGAAAGGGGTATTCACGCATTCCAGCTACCTAATCAGGTACAATCCTTGCTTTAGGAGCTTACATTCTGTGCAAGTCTGGGGGAGACTCATTGCTGCTATTGCTTTAACCAGAAACTGGTGGAAGATTACTGAGAAGCTTATTCGCTGTCTAGTGGAGAGTGAATGCAGAATCCGGAGGAGCATTAAGTACCTGTTTGTATTTTGATTCCCATACCGAAACAGGAGGACTAAGTTCAGCTCTAGCCCTAGATGGGATCAAAACACTCTGGGTGACTCTGTATCATCACATCGTCTGTAAGTGTCTGTGTCTGCATCTGTGTGCACGTGATGATAGGCATTGTAGTTCATTTGTATCAAAATTAACACAATTTGTGTTCTAGTTGACTGGCTGAACTAAGAATTTGTGTGTGTAAATCTCTATTTTATTAAAAGAAGAAAATTGTGTTTTGTAATGGCACCCATGTATTCCACTCTTGATTCATTGAACACAAGGTGTGTGAGTGAATGCGTGAAAGTGTAGTATTTAACAGGGGGATACAGTTTCTGACAAAAGCTCCTGACCAGATAAACTAGACATTTGTGTTAGGTCTTCCTACATGTATAAATGTTCTTTCCCTTCTGTTTTTTGTCTCCCAAGTGAATCCCAGTCTCTTCTGTCCCTCTAGACATCATTCTTATAACAAGCCACAATTTAAAGAGACTGTCGGCTAACCCTTGGGTAGGGTTTTCTGCCTGTTATAGGTGAAACACCCTAGAGGCCATTACTGGATTACTCTAAAACATTGTTGTCAGAACATTGGCACTGAACCTGCCACTTTCACAGTTGGAGGCAGACATCAATCCTTAAAGCCACTCTGACCTCTGACCTGGTACAACCTCATGCAGATTTTCAGTTAACCCGGTCTTGTAGTATGTAAGTAAGTAAAGGACTTCTTTTCACACCATGTGACATTGGATATATGAAAGACATAAGATCTGCTTCATTGCACCGGGTTTATAACCCATGTAGTTCAGTCTCTTTCTATATGGTGGTCTGCCGAAAGCATCACACAAAGCATGAACTCTGTAGCTCCAGCGACCCACAGGAGTCTTGGAAAAAAAAGATTGTACTTGTGAACTGATTGACAGAGTCCAGATTTGAATCCACAACCTTCAGAGCATGAGGCAGGTGGGTTAACTAGTTCATCATGGAGACCCATCTTAGGTATATGATGCTAGCCTTATATGTTTACATCAATTCGCACTCGATGAATGTCAGTGGTGAGTGGCCATAACATTTAAGAAAGCAATGACAAAGTGGTGAATGGCCATAACAGTTAAGAAAGCAATGACAAAGTGGTAAGTAGCCATAACAGTTAAGAAAGCACCATAACAGTTAAGAAAGCAATGACAAAGTGGTGAGTGGTCATAACAGTTAAGAAAGCAATGACAAAGTGGTAAGTGGTCATAACAGTTAAGAAAGCACCATAACAGTTAAGAAAGCAATGACAAAGTGGTAAGTGGTCATAACAGTTAAGAAAGCAATGACAAAGTGGTAAGTGGTCATAACAGTTAAGAAAGTAATGACAAAGTGGTAAGGGCCAATAATAGCTAAGACAGCAATGACAAACTACTGCACAAACACTTGTTCAAACACTAACCAATGATGTAGCACCAGCTTCAATTCTGTGGATAATTGTACTTACTTATATGCTGCCACGGCAACAGGTAACACCACACTGGCATGTCGTGTCTCCTTGCCACCAAAACCTCCTCCTGCAATATGCCATGAGATTTAAATACAGAATTACAGAGAGGATTGGGGAGCCGCAGGAATGCAGTAGTTAGCATGCTTGCTTGTTGGCCCTTTGATCAAGTGATTGAATCCCTTTTCAAGGCAGGGAGTTGATTTTTCATATTTACCTGGACGTTCAGGTCGATCAATCAATCAACCAATCAGGTGCCATCTCCACAATGAAGGTTGGCTGCAATGGATCTCCAACACTGTCTATCTCTCACCTTGATTGTACATTCTGTCAGACTGCTGTTCGTCCATCTCTTGATGTTATCTTCCCACTTGTATTGTTGTCTACTACCCCTTACTCGCTTGCCTTCAACTGTACCCTCCAGTATGGTTTTTATAAGAGTTTTATGTACACTATGCCTGTTACCTTGTTCCACTAGGTTTTGTAACTGCTCGCCTTCTGCTAGTAACACTGTGTTATCAACATACGTAAGATTTTTCCATTCATGTTAAATCCAGACAGTTTGACTTATTGAAAATTTTTTTCTGTGTATAAGTGGGAGAGGCTTGAGGACAACACACATCCCTGCCGTTCTCCTCCTTTTATCTCTATGGGCAATAAGAAACAGGCTTCCAGACCAGTTCAGCCTAGAATGGCTACCAGGAAATGAGTAGGGAAGTAGAGGCGGCCAATGTGATACTGACATCATCATCATCCACTGGGTACCAACTGATCTATACAACACAGGGCTAGCACCATATATCTACCACCTCAATGTGTGTAAAGGGATATTTACTTGTAGCGAGACTTGATGAATACTCAATGCAGAATTGATGAATCAATATGACTGTAACTCAGGACATTCTAACACATGCTCCTCTCGCCTCATCTAAAACTACAAAAAATTCCCATGTTGATTATTCCAGTAGCAATTTGATCAAAAGCCCGCCTGGCTGTTCCTCTACTCTTCTATAACCTCATGTTGAACTCTTAAGGGGCTTCAGATTGTTATATATGTGGTGGATGATTGTTCGGCCTCTGCAAGGTCTCTTATATAGTTGCAGATTAAAGTGAATATTTGTACACTTGTGTTGTGCAAAAGTATATAGATCCCGTCTTCCGGTCCCCAACATGGCGGATAGGCATTTGAACCGTTAAGCCTCTGGAGTGTTTATGCTTCTGGCTACGGTTTGTAGTTGCATTTTCCTCATGTTGGACTGGTAGTGAATGGTTCCATTGCCCTGCTACTGAGTTGAGTGCATGGCACAAACTGTGAGCTGTGAATTTTGTTTGGAATGTTTTTACATCTGTCCGCGGTTGTTGTAGCGTGAACTGCATGTTTGGAATGATGGCGGTTGGCCTATCGCTTGGAATTGACTGGATTGCCTTTTCAGTTCACGGGTGCATTTTTCTCGAAGACTCCTGGGGGTTGTCACTGGAGCTATGGTGTTCGTGCTTTGTGCGATGCTTTCAGCGGGTCACCCTGCCAAAAGGGACTGAGCCATATGGGATAAATCCCAGGGCAATGATGTTGATCCTCTCGACTTTTAATGCAGTAATGTGTGGCTGCTGGTTTTCTAGTGACTGCCGCTTCCATTGACAATGAACTGTATTTTCCGTGGAGGAATTTTGTGCGGCATTATGCACAGTGCACCTGTGCGGGCTATTGGCTTGTTGAGACTCTTGTCTATTCCACTTATACTATGATATGTCATGGGAAGTCAAGCTGGCCGGCCTGACATCACCCATTCAGTGTCCAATGTTGATAAAACATAGGGCTAGGAAACAAATATAACATGTAGCATTTCTCCTGACACTGACATTCACTTGAGATCGGGGAAGAATATAACACATACCAATTCTCCTGGCACTGGCATTCACTTGAGATGGGGAAGAATATACCATATACCAATTCTCCTGACACTGGCATTCACGTGAGATGGGGAAGAATATAACACATACCAATTCTCCTGACACTGACATTCACTAGAGATGGGGAAGAATATAACACATACCAATTCTCCTGACACTGACATTCACTAGAGATGGGGAAGAATATAACACATACCAGCTCTCCTGACACTGACATTCACTTGAGATGGGGAAGAATATAATATATATATCAATTCTCCTGACACTAACATTCACTTGAGATGGGGAAGAATATAACACATACCAATTCTCCTGGCACTGGCATTCACTTGAGATGGGGAAGAATATACCATATACCAATTCTCCTGACACTGGCATTCACGTGAGATGGGGAAGAATATAACACATACCAATTCTCCTGACACTGACATACACTAGAGATGGGGAAGAATATAACACATACCAATTCTCCTGACACTAACATTCACTTGAGATGGGGAAGAATATAATATATATATCAATTCTCCTGACACTAACATTCACTTGAGATGGGGAAGAATATAACACATACCAGCTCTCCTGACACTAACATTCACTTGAGGCAGGGAAGAATATAACACATACCAATTCTCCTGACACTGACATTCACTTGAGATGGGGAAGAATATAATATATATCAATTCTCCTGACACTAACATTCACTTGAGATGGGGAAGAATATACCATATACCAATTCTCCTGACACTGACATTCACTTGAGATGGAGGATGA
This sequence comes from Cepaea hortensis, assembly GCA_963921405.1. Classification (NCBI taxonomy): domain Eukaryota; kingdom Metazoa; phylum Mollusca; class Gastropoda; order Stylommatophora; family Helicidae; genus Cepaea; species Cepaea hortensis. Next base: position 129,421,056 of record OY992876.1, on the reverse strand, counting down.
GATGAATAAAAAATAACACATACCAATTCTCCTGACACTGACATTCACTTGGTTGGCTGAGATTCCTAACACTTTGGCAACTTGCATCTGTAAATGAAATATAAACGGCTCTTTATAAGGAAAGAATTGGGAACTGGTCATGATGTGGTTTCCTCCCAGAGACAGACAACACTCTCATTCTAAGCATGCTCACAAGCTTCCACACATAACTGTCTACCATCACCATTACAGTGATCTATTGCACAAGAGGATCAACTTCTTTGCACCGGATTTTATTCCATATGGTCTCTTTCCGCAGGGTGACTGGCCAAAAGAGTCGCACAGAACACAAATTCTGTAGCTGCAGATAAAAGACAGCAGAAGAAGAGAATGATAAATAAATGTCAGACTGATTGACAGAAACACATCAGACATCTTTACTGAGTCCGGACCTGGATTATGCAGACGACAAGATGTTAGCCAGGATTCCAACTTCACAGCAAAGCGTCATCCCATAATGCTCTGTTCCTGTGCTAGTGAATATCACATAAAATGATCCTCACATATGAAAAGTGGAGCAGACAGCAGTCCCAACAAACCAAAAGCATGCACAGGCATACATGCATAAGGCTGCTGCCAGAAGTCCAACACAAGTCCACTACTAAAATTACAGTTCGTCATCGATGGAAGCGGCAGTCACTAGAAAAACCAGCAGCTGCACACGCATTAATGCTAAAGGCAAAACCAGCTAGTTCAGCAACTGGCTGTCTGCCATTTTTCTGAACATGCAGTTCACAATACAAACAACTGTGGACAGATGCAAAAACACCCCAGAGGCCTTAACAGCTCAACAGCCTATCCGCCATATTGGATTGAAAGAGAGAGAGAGAGAGATAGAGAAAGAGAGAACTGAATGTAAAATTGCTTTGAAAATCCACATAAGGTTGGGGTTGATCGTAACATCCTGCAAAATGTTCTCCACACAAATCAAACAGCAATGTTAACTAACTGTCACATTGTTGTACATATACAGGAACAAGTTGGACACCTGTATTGAGTCCAAGCCCTGTGTTATGGAAATGACATGATACTGCCCACATAAATCAAATAATCATCATCATCAAGTGCCCCGCCAGCTGGCATGAGCGATCACGATTTTTCACAAATTGAGATCTCTGATGGCATGTTTCAATTCATATGCTCTCTTCCATGCCTTAACACAAGACTGTCAAGAATTTTCTCATGCTGTCTTCTTCTATCTCTCTTTCCACAAATATTTCTGGTTGTCACAACATGTTCCATTGTTTGTCTTTTCATAATGTGGCCAAAAATGATGACTGCTTCTTTCTGATGTTTGTGATATGTTGTCTTTGAGACTTAGCCTTCCTCAAAATGAACGGATTGCTCACATTGGCTGTTAAAATAATCTTCAGTATTCTTTTATAAAACCACATCTTCAAGGCTTGTAGAGATTTTTTCTCTTGTTTACTAATTGTCCAGTATTCACAGCCATATATTAAAACTGATTCCATGTAACATGCAAGAACTCTTTTCCTAACTTGCAATGACAAGAAATTATTGCATCAAATGTTCTTCATTTGATAAAATGCAGTTTTTGCCTGGGTAGCGGGGTAGGGGTATCCCCTATCAAAGGAGAAGTAAGGCGCCTCCTTCCCTCCGCTAGCCTACGGGACACCCTTGGGCAAGGTGGAGTACCCGTTTAGCCCCCCGATCAGGGTTACGTAAAGCCATGGGTGCAGGTGGTGGATGAAGATGGAGAGCAGCCAACAGATAGTTGTAGGTTATGGTCTCCACCTTCACGACTGTAGGCAGAGGATCTCTTTTTTGAGGAGACAATGGCTACGGTCACTGACCAGTATGGTCACTGCTAGGAAGGAAAGCAATGGCAAACTACCTTCTTTACACATGCCAAGAAAATCATGTTGTGTGAAATCATCGATAATCAGAGAAACGGCGTAAATGGGTGCTCCATAGGAGCAACCTCGCCCGGTAGGGATAGTCATGCGCACCAGGTGACTCCAGACCGTCAACAGGCTACTAGGTGCAACAGATTAATATCATTGAAAGTAGGAACTTGGAACGTTAGAACAATGAATGCAGATGGAAAGTTAGAAAACATCAAAAAAGAAATGAAGAGAGAGAAGATTAACATATTAGGAATATCGGAAATGAGATGGAAAGGAGCAGGGATAAGGACTGGAGAGGATTGTAAGATTATTTACTCTGGGGGAGAAGAACAGCAAAGAGGTGTAGCCATTATATTAGATAAGCAAACATCAAATTCTGTCAAAGGATATCATGCTGTGTCAGACAAAGTCCTATTAGTAAAATTAAACGGAAGACCTTTTAAAATAAATGTCATTCAAGTATATGCCCCAACAAGTGAAAGCAGTGAAGAAAGCATAGAGGAATTTTATAATGACGTGGAGTCTGCTTTGAAGAACTGCAAAAAATCAGAAATAAATATCATAATGGGTGATTTCAACGCAAAAATAGGACAGCAAGGCGATGGATGCAGTGTAGGCAACCATGGTTTGGGAGAGAGAAATGAAAGAGGATACAGACTTGTAGAATGGGCAAAAGAACAAGAAATGGTTGTAGGAAACACCTGGTTTAAACAGCATCCTAGAAGATTATGGACATGGAGGAGTCCAGACAGCAGGATTAAAAACCAGATAGATTACATCCTGATTAGCAAAAGGTTTCGAAATGCGTTAACAGTCGTAAAAACAGTTCCAAATGCAGACTGTTACAGTGATCACAGATTAATTACAGGCATATTGAGGGTAAAGTTAAAGAAAGTCAAGTATGCAGCAGGAAACCCTAAATATGACTTGTGCAAATTGAAAACTGACAAAGAAATACAAGATAATTTTAACATAGAAGTAAAGAACAAATTTGATATATTGTCTGATCTAGAGATCCTGTTTCAAGATGTAGATGATCAATGTCGAAACGATGAAGAATTCAATCAGTTGCGCAGCAGAAAAAACTATTCCAAAAGTAAAGAAAGTGGGCCGTAAGACATGGATGACTGAAGAAATTTTACAACTAATGGAAACAAGAAGACAGAACAAAAATAATCCTGCCAAATATGAAGAAATTCACAGAAAAGTGAGAACCTTATGTAAGGAGGCAAAAGAAACATGGCTTGAGAAAAATTGCAGAGAAATTGAAAAACAACACAACAGTAACAATGCAAAACTAATGCACAAAAGAATTCAGGAGCTTACTAATCAAAGAACACGTACATCAGCAGGCTGCCTAAAGACAAAAGATGGAAGAGTCATAATAGAAAAAGATCAGATATTACATGAATGGTCAGATTACGTGAAAAACCTGTATGACGATAACAGAGACGAACAGTATGATGTTCAAAATAATAATGAAGGACCAGCAATTTTGAAGATGGAGGTTCAGAATGCTCTTAACCATATGAAATCTGGCAAGACCCCCGGTTCAGACAGCGTCACAACAGAAATGATTAATGCTTTAGAAGAATATGGAATAGATCAAGTTACCAGTCTGCTTAATACAATATATGATACTGGAAATATACCTCAGGAGTTATGTAATTCTGTATTTATTGCAATCCCAAAGAAATCAGGAGCCTTGGAATGTGATCAACATCGAACAATTAGTATAATGAGTCACATCACGAAGATTTTGCTAAGAATTATCATGCAAAGAGTTAGGAGGAAAATACAACCTGAAATAGGAGAAGAACAATGTGGGTTTGTTGAAGGCAAGGGTACAGTAAATGCTGTGTATATACTGAGAAACATAATCGAACGTTCTATAGAAGTAAACAAAGATCTACACCTTTGCTTTATTGACTACACAAAGGCTTTTGATAAAGTGAGACATGTCAACATGATAAGGATGCTTGAAGATCTACAAATTGATGGAAAAGATCTTAGACTTGTAAAAAACATATATTGGAAACAACAAGCTGCCATAAGAGTTGATAATGAAGTAAGCCAATATCAGCCTATTAAAAGGGGTGTGAGACAGGGATGTGTAATGTCTCCAGATCTGTTTTCCCTGTACAGTGAAAGTATTTTCAGAAATATTGAAGATATGGAAGGAATCAACATTGGGGGACGATGCATCAATAACATTAGATATGCAGATGATACAGTCTTGATTGCAGACAATGAACAGGACCTGCAAAATTTAGTAGATGCGATTGTTACACACAGTGAACAACTAGGGTTAGAATTAAATTGTAAAAAGACACAGATTATGGTCGTCACTAGGAAGGACGAAATACCACAATGTAATATACAAGTAAATGGGAATATTCTTCAACAAGTGAGCAGGTACAATTATCTCGGAACAGTAATAACATCTGATGGGAGATGCCTTGAAGAGATTAGAACAAGAATTGCCATGGCAAAAGTAGCCTTTAGCAAGATGAAAAACATATTGACCAATAAAAAGATGTCAATTGAAACGAGAAAAAGAGTGTTGAGATGCTACATTGAACCTGTACTTTTATATGGATGTGAAGCGTGGACAATGAGCAGTCAGGCTGAAAAACATCTGATGGCTGTAGAGATGTGGTTTCTGAGGAAAATGCAAAGAATACCATGGACAGCCAGAAAGACCAATGAACAAGTCCTTCAAGAAACAAATGAAGATCGTAAATTGATTAGAGAAATTAGACGTAGACAGTCAAAATTTTTTGGACATGTTATGAGAAGAAATGGATTGGAGAATTTGGTGACAACTGGTAAGATCGAGGGGAACAGACCAAGGGGAAGACCTAGAAGCAAGTACCTGGATGGCTTGGCCTTGTGGCATGGTCGAGACAGAAACACGGAGCTGATCCACGACTCTGGTGATCGGGTGAGATGGCAGAACATGACCGCCCACGCTTACCGGCATGGCACATGATGGATGGATGGAGTTTTTGCTTGTCCTATTATATTCTTTATCTCTGATGCATCTTTCATCTGATGTTATCAATGTGCCCAGATATCTGAATTTCTGAACTTGCCCCAAAATAACATTTATTTAATTGTACATTTAGGCAAGATCTAGAATATCAATCAAACAGCAATGTTAAATAACTATCATGTTGTTGTACATATACAAAAACAATTCAGAAACCTGTATGGAGTCCAAGCCTTGGGTCATACAGACCACATGATATTCCCCAGAGTCTCGAGGGTAGACGATACATGCGTGTGGCTCCAGATAGAAGTGTTCCTGTGCTTCCAGATGGAACTCTCCCTCCAGGATGTGGTCGGCCAGGGAGAATCCTTGCGAGACATTTCCACACTGGACCACCTGGGGTGGGTGGTTGTGGTAGGAGTTCTGGGAGATGGCATCCTGATGGTTAGGAGAAATATATACACAGAGTTTATTTCTTGGCAACTTTTGTAGAAGTTTTTTTACAACATTATAGAGTGAAATCTCTCTCTCTCTCTCTCTCTCTCTCTCTCTCTCTCTCTCTCTCTCTCTCTCTCTCTCTCTCTCTCTCTCTCTCTCTCAACAGTTTATTTCTTGACAAATATTTAATGGCAACTTTTGTAGAGGTTTATTTTTACAAAATCATAAAGTGCAATAGTCCCTCTCTCTCTCTCTCTCACTATCTCTTTCTTTATCTCTCTCTCTCTCTCCCTCTCAACAATTTATTTCTTGATACATGTTTAATAGCATCATTCGTAGAGGTTTCTTTCTACAACATTATACAGTGCATTATTTTCTCCCTCTCCCTATCTCTCTTTCTCTATTTTACTCTCTCTATCTTTTTCCTTTATCTTTCTCTCTCTCTCTCTCTCTGTTTCTCTCACAATCTTTTTTTCTCTATCTCTCTCTCAAAAGTTTATTTCTTGATACATGTTTAATAGGAACTATTATAAAGTGCATTACTCTCTCTCTCTCTCTCTTTCTCTCTCTCTCTCTCTCTCTCTCTCTCTCTCTCTCTCTCTCCCTCTCTCTCTCTCTTACTATAGTTATATAGAGCAGAAAAATAAGTACAAGAGGAAAGATATAAATCTTGATTACATGATCTTCAAGGAAGATTCACTATAAGAAAACACTGTCGTGAATATATTTAAGTATTCATTTATGACAACTGGAAAGTTCAGTGGGAAAAGAGGCAGAGGCAGACCAAGAGAAATGATGCTAGATGGACTAAGACAGTGGCATAGAGCAATATTATCAGCTGAGATGAGTAAGAACACTAAGGACTGAGATCTGTGGGAGAAACATGAACGTCTACGCCAGCTGGCATGACACATGATGATGATTAATGTGTGCACATAATTGTATAAAGATATAGTTTTTCCACATAAAACTGAAAATGGTTGAACATAATA